>JAJPUD010000346.1:138858-159204 GCA_023553655.1 Myrmecobius fasciatus
CTCCTTCTCCTTCTCCTCCTTCTCCTTCTCCTTCTCCTTCTCCTTCTCCTTCTCCTTCTCCTTCTCCTTCTCCTCCTCCTCCTCCTCCTCCTCCTCCTCCTCCTCCTCCTCCTCCTCCTTCTCCTCCTCCTCCTCCTCCTCCTCCTCCTCCTCCTCCTCCTCCTCCTTCTTCTTCATCATCATCATCATCATCATCAATCAATTTAATTCCATGATATTAATACAACATGGTTATTAACCTTGCTGGAGCTATGGACATTTAGGGGAGATCCCTGAAAGAATAAACTGCACCTAAAGTTGCAGACACAAAATAATCTGTAAAATGTCACATATTAATATTGTATTCTTTTACTATATCGAACCTGGACAAATCAAGATTAAAAAAAAAAAAAAGCTCTAATGAGTAGACTGAGACAGGAGAGTCGTTAGGAGTTTGCAGGCTTGAGTGACCTCTAGTGGTGAGTGGGGATTCGTGGGCACAGGGTGAGAATGACTCCAGAAGCCCAATCTGGTAGCTCAAGTACAGTGCCACCTGGTGAACAACACTGGTAACTGATTCAGATTCCTCTGGCTGGATAATTAAGTCCGTGACAAATGTTTTCTTTACAGTAAGAGAACATGGTAAGCACTAATTGGGGTACATAGCACTGAAGGGATTTTCCCATCATCCTTTAGAGATATTGTGAGTGGCAGGATTTGGATTTAGGTCTTAGTGATACCAAGTCTCTCTATGACTGTGAGATAGGATGAGCATTTATTTATTTATTTATTTTTTAATTTTTTAAAATTTTTTAAAATTTTTTTATTAAAGCATTTTATTTGTATAACATACATATGGGTAGTTCCCCAACATTGATCTTTACAAAGCTTTCCATTACAAATTTTACCCCCAGTCCCTCCCCTCCCCCAGATGGCAGGAAGTCCACTACATGTTAATAATGTTGAAATGCTTGAGAAGTTATGCAAGAAAAATCCTATCTACAAGAAAAAAAAAGAATCAGAGAAAGGCAACACAATGCAAGCAAACCTCAATAGAGAGCATGAAAATGTTACGTTGTGGTCCATATTTCATTTCCCTCTCTCTGGGTGTATATGGTTTTCTTCAGTGAACAATTGGAACTGGTTTGAGACAATTCTTTGTTGCAGAGAGCCTTGTCCATCAGAATTGATCATCATGTAATATTGTTGTTGCCGTGTATAATGATCTCCTGCTTCTGCTCGTTTCACTCAGCATCAGTTCATGCAAGTCCCTCCAGGCCTCTCTGAAATCATCCTGCTGGTCGTTTCTTACAGAGCAATAATATTCCATAATATTCATATACCATAATTTATTCAGCCACTCTCCAATTGATGGGCATCCATTCAGTTTCCAGTTTCTAGCCACTACAAAAAGGGCTGCCACAAACATTCTTGCACAGGTGGGTCCCTTTCCCTCCTCTAAGATCGATGAGCATTTTTTTAAAATAGTTTTTTATTTTTCCAAATAGATGCAAAGATAGTTTTCATCATTCACCTTGCAAAACCTTGTGTTCCAATTTTTCTTTCTCTAGTCCCGCCCCATCCCCTAGATAGCAAACAATCTGATACAGATTAAACATGTACAATTCTAATAAACATATTTCCATATTCATTATTCTGCACAAGAAAAATCAGATCAAAAGGGAAAAGAAAAACACAAGAAAGAAAAAAACAAACAAGCAAACAAATAGCAACAACAACAAAAGATGAAAATACTATGCTTTGATCCACATTTAGTCTCATAGTTCTCTCTCTAAATGTGGATGGTTCTTTCCAAGAGGCAATTATTTTTATTCCCATTTTACATGTGATGAAACTAAGGTCATGAGAGGTGAAATAGCTAATAAGTATAGATGTAAATAGAATTTATTTATATATTTATTTACAATAGTTTCTAACCAATGCTTTATTTTTTTGATGGATTTTTAAAATTTATTTCAAAGTCCTTTTAGAAACTTGCCATTTACTGAATTAATCTTCAATGAGCATATGCTTTCATTTTTATTAATTTTTTATATGCATACATATTTATACAATTATCTTGCTGAAAAAGAAAAATGAAATCAAACCAGAAAAAAAAAACGATGAAGAAAATAAAATGCAAGCAAGCAACACCAAAAAAGAGTGAGAATGCTATGTTGTGATTCACACTCAGTTCCCACAGTTCTCTCTCTGGGTGTAGATGGCTCTCTTCATCACAAGATCATTGGAACTGGTTTGAAACATTTCATTGTTGAAGAGAACCATGTCCATCAGAATCAATCATTGTATAATATTGCTGTTGCCATGTTCAATGATCTCCTGGTTCTGCTCATTTCTCTTCATGCAAGTCTCTCTAGACCTTTCTGAAATCATCCTGCATATCCTAACCAATACTTTATGATGAAAATCCCTGGTGTAACATAGAATAAACCTAGAACAGTGTCTGCACATTGTAAGTGCTTGTTCCTGTTGACTGACTGATTGACCAAGGTGAGTATACACTCGTGAAATGATGACATTGAAGAAGCAGCTTGAGTTCGCTGAGTGTCTCTGTAACATCTCTAGCATCTCCACTTTGCTTCCGGGATCTTAGCAATTGGAAAGCCCAAAGAGACTAGTTTAGGAGATAAGGACAAGCTTAGAATTGGACTCTGTCCCTCTGAGACAGGAACCAGCCAGAATCTGTGACCTCTCTCAGGTCCCAACATCTCTGGATGTCAGCTTCCTCATCCAGGAAGTGAGTAAGTAGGTTGGGTGAGTTAGGGGACCTCTGAGGTCCCTTCCAACTCCAGCCCAATTGCTTATGTCCAGAGTGGGTAAAAAAGAACCTGGGACTTGACATTAAGAGGTGATAATAGCAGTCATTGATATAACATTTCAAAATGTGCAAAGGGCTTTACATATGCTATCTTACTTGAGCTTCATACCAACTGCAAATGCAGGTCTCCTTATTCCAGTTTTGTTCTACTAGACATTAATATTCCTCATCTTTCCTCATCGGTAAAAATGATTCTGCATGATTTGGTAAGCTACATTCTTAGTATCTTACGGAGCTGTTTTGAAGGATATTCTGGTACTCTGTGAGGTATTAAAGTTAGGTGACACAGTGGATTAATATATGATCAGAGTTCAAATCCTGCTTCGGTTACTTATTATCCCTGAGAAAGTCATATAATCTCTCAGCCTCAATTTCCTCATTTAGACATAGGAAGTGACAGGTGGTGCAGTAGATAGAATGCTGGGCCTGAAGTCAGGAAGTCCTGAGTTCAAATCCAGTCTCAGACACTTACTAGCTGTGTGACTTTGAACAAGACACTTAACCCTGTTTGCCTCAGTTTCTTCAATTGTATAATTAGCTGGAGAATGAAATAGCAAATCACTTTAGTATCTTGCCAAGAATACCTTAAATAGGGTCTTAAATTGAACAATAACAACAAAAAGGGGCATAATAATAACACCCACCTCAAATATTTGGATTATGTGAGATAACATATGGACTTTTAAAGTGTTGTTACAATAATAATAGTAATAATAATAATAATAGGTTTTATTAGGTTATTTGATGTTAAATTAATTAAATAATATTCAATAGGTTATTATTAAGGCAAATGGATAAGTTGAATGGATTTTTCATACTACAGATGAAAAATTATAAAAGAAAAGTGACCAGAGTAAAAACTGAATTGGATACCATGTGAGAATGAGGGATGACTAATCCTATGCTACAATTTCTAGAGATGTGAAGAAGGATGCTTTCGTATTGGAAGGTACCTTCTATAGCAAATTTGTGGGGAAAAGTGAATGATAGCCATGCAGGATGGACAAATATGGATGGTCTGCTAACTGCATTTTGGGAAAGGCTAGCCAGAGTGACAAGATCTCAGGACTGTTGGTATTTTGATGTATGAACAAGCATAGATCAAAATAGCAAACATAATGAAAATAATGATTCTGACCGAACAATCAGTGATAAACTAACTAATCAAATCAAAGGAGCAAAAAAGTGGACTCCCCCTTCTCCCATCAGCATCATTGACAAATCTGAATCTCAGACTTCTCTTTGCCACTGAGCAGCCGAGATGTATCTCTGCCCCCGCCCCCCCCCAGCCAGAGAAGCAGGCAAGGATGGAGTGGTGGTAGTTTATTTCAGAGCAGGGCAGAGAGGATGTCTCCCTGGAGAGAGCATTCATTTTGAGAATTTTCCTTTGGTTTGATCATCAGAGTAAATTCAGAACAGTCACACAACTCTCTGGACTTTATGATAGCCAATCCATATGCTAACATTTTGACTTTCTCCCATCTTTAGAATCAAACTGGTTTGAGGCCGATGTGGATTATTTATCTGTGTTTTAGCACATTAAGAGGGGATTTTTTTTGGGGGGGAGCAAGGGCAAGCAGAAAGACACAGGTTTATTAAATGTAATTAGTTGTCAATTGATGGATATCTTAAGATAATGTTTTCCTCCATTTGAAAATAAAAATCAGATGCCTTTCTCATCTGGATTTTATTATATTTTCCAGGAGTTCTCTGTGCAGGCAGCCTACAGGTTCATTTTGTTCTAAAAACTCAGGAAATTACATTCTGTAGGCAACTGCCGATATCAGTTAACTTAAGGTTTGGAGTGGGGAGTGGGAGATGATGTTGGAGTAATTTCTGAAAATTTGGCGTGACTAACAGGAATTTAACTGACATGGCATTTTTAGACTCTTATGATAGACCTCAACCCATTCTCATCAATTACACCTCAGCAGGCAGAGTGCACATAAAATATTAGCACTTGCATATGGTCTATTAGGTGATTATGGCAGTGAAATGGCAGGGTGCTGGGCTGGGAGTGAGGAAGTCTAGAATTCAAATCCTGCCATAGACACTTACCAGATGTGTGATCCCATTTAGCCTCTGCCTGCCTCAACTCCCTCATTTGTAAAATTGAGATTAATAATAGCACTTATCTCCCATGGTGGTTGTGAAAATTGAATGAGATAACATATGTGAGGTGCTTTGTAAATCTGAAAATGCTATATAAATGTTAGCTATTATTATTGAAGAGGCAGTTGGGTGGCTCAGTGGAGAGAATGCTGGACATAAAGTCAAAAAGACCTGAGTTCATATACTTCCTAGCAGTGTGACCTTGGCCAAGTCACTTAACTCTGCATGCCTCAGTTTCCTCATTTGTAAAATGGGGCTAAACACAGCACCTACCTTCACAGGCTTGTTATGAAAGTTAAATGAGATATTTGTAAAGAGCAGAATGCTTGACACATAGTAGGGCCTTAATAAATGCCTTTTGAATTAACTAGAAATGTACTCTTATTTTATATGTGTGCATTTTTAATGTTCCATTTCAGCTTCATAAACTTATGAGGTAGATACAGATATTATGATTCCATTTTACTGTTGAGGAAGCTAAAATTTAAAGAAAGTAATCTAATACTAATAATAATAGCTAGCATTTATGTAACACTTAGATTTACAAATGTATCTCATTTGATCCTCACAACAACTCTGGGAGATAGATATTGGTATTATCTCCATTTGACAGTTGAGAAAATTGAAGCAAATAGAGATTGAGTGACTTGCTCAGCTTCATGAGGCTGAGATGTATCTGAGGTCACATTTTAACACAGATCTTCCTGCTGCAAGTCTAGCATTTTATCCACTGCATCATCCAGCAAGTGATAAATTCAGGATTACAATTTACATCTTCTGATTTTCCTAAAAACTATCTAATGAAACCCTCTTCATCTGAGGCTGGTTGCTTCATGTAGCAGGTTTTGAGGTAAACAAAATGAAAAGCTGCCCTTGTTTCTTTGGATGGCATACTGGAGACTGAAGCATTAGGATCCTAGTATGGCGATTTCACTGTCAAAGACAATGAAAATAGATTTATCTGGTAGATTTATTCTGTTTTCCAGCTATTTATTGTCCTTTTGGTTTCATATATAATAATGTTTTTAAGTTAATTTAGTTCAGTTGAGATTCATGCCATGCCTCTCAGAGATTTGTTTTATTCTATTATTTTTTTGCTGTTTTTCAAGGTTTTCTCCCATTCTCCATTGTGCTGTTTTGCACCTTTGACTGATGAACTGGTAGTACCCTTACCCATCATGCTTTCCTATTTAACAATAATGATAGCTAACATTTATATAGTATTATTATGTGCCAGTCATTATGCTAAATACTTATTGCAAAACAATTATTATCTCATTTAATCCTTACAACAACCCTGGGAGGTAGGGACTATTATTACCCACATTTTCAAGTTGAGGAAACTGAGGTTAAGTGACTTGCAGTTTGAATGCAAGTGTTCCTGACTCCTGATCTGGTGTTCTATCTACTGCACCACATAGTTGCCTCTAAAATGAAGAAAGTCATAGTCCTTCTATGCACTCTGATCTGGTTAGAGCACATCTGGCATACTGAGTTCAGCACATTTTGCTGAAGTACAAGGAAACTTTCCTGCCAAATTTACAAAATAAATCCCTTTATCAAGGCTGCCTCAATTTTAAAGTTCTCACTGGGTCCTTGTCCATTTAAAATCACAGTTTACAAGCCCCCATTGATACATTAGCAGTCAGCTGGCAGCATAATTAATTTGAACCAAAAAAAAAAAAACTTGATGAAATATCAGAGGGCAAAAAGTAGCCACTGCCACTATCATCATCATCACATGGGTGTGTGTGTGTGTGTGTGTGTGTGTGTGTGTGTGTGTGTGTGTGTATATATATATATATACATATATGAATGAGAATTTAGATAGTTGACTTTTATCAAGCCTAGTGAACAAGCATTTATTAAGTGCTTACTATGTTCCAGGCAATATAATAAGTCCTAGGCTTATAAAGAAAGACAAAAAACAAAAATAAAAGCAAGCTAGCTGTTACTCTCAAGGAGCTCACAGTCTAATGGGGGGGGGGAAGTAGGGGAACACTATGCTACTAAGTACAAGTTAAACATACACAAAATTATACATACATATATAAGTAGTATACTTATACATATATGTATGTATGTATAATTTTGTGTATATTTAACATATACACATAGATAAATCTCTCTCTCTGTCTCTCTTCATATATGGAAAATCAGGATAAATTGGAGATAGATAACACTGAGGGAATTAACATTGAGGAGAACAGGAAAGGACTCCTTGAAGAAGGTGGGACTTTGAAGGAAGCCAGAAGGCACAGATGAGATAGAAAGTTTCAGATATGGGAGATAAATGGTGAAAATACTTGGAGTTGGGAGATGGAGTATATTTACTACAAACTTTTTGCTGAAGTCACAGGTGACAGTTGTTCTCTCTCAGCGCAGTGGGTGAGGGATGTGACCTTTCTACTTCCATGAAGATAAAAATGTACCTTTCATGTCTTCAAAGTCAACTAACATTGGCCTTTGCTAATTAGAATGTAAGCTTCTTGAGGGCAGGATTTTTTTTCCTTTAATTTCTAACACATGACCTGGAACATAGCCAGTGCTTAATTAATGCTAATTAATTGGTTTTTAGACTCACTCTCTACGCTCTCAGCCTGGTCCCTCTGGGACCAATTTTAGCTTTGCTTTCCTCTGAAGTTTGCTTGTCAATGACTTACCAAACGCTCCACATCCTGACTTACCTTTGGCCTTTAAAGACCATGTTTTCCATTGTCTGCCTGCCTAACCAGACTTCCTGCTTACCTTATGGTTGGACTTGAACTAGATAAAAACACAAAAAATCATTTTGTTAAAGAGCTATATAAATGTCAGTTATTTTTATTATTGTTGTTATTATTGTCATTATATTTTAACTCAGCCTCTGGTTTATGAGATACCATTTGGTGTGTCTGCCCATATTATTTTCCTTGCCAAGTGAATCTAGCAGACTAGTGTATGGGGAACTTCCCTTCTGGGCCCTTGGACTAAAACACTTATAGTGAGACTGATTATTTGACCTATGGGGAAAATAAAAATATAATGAGGCTGATTGCCATCTTAAAAGGAGAGAACTAGAACTTCACTTTAAGCCTTCTTATTCACCCTGAATGAGAGCCACGAGGGAGAAACACTTGTTGGTCATATGGCAACTTTAACTTGTTTGGGGGTTGAGGAGGGCTATTTATTTTTTATGTCAAGGGAAGCATCTTTCCTAGAACCCACTCAACTCAAAGGTGAGGGCTTGGATATCTGAGACCATTTTGCACATATGTAGGCCAAGTTTGAGATAATTATTTTCCACTGGGGACCATGTTTCTGTTGCAAGTTACTTTTCCCCTAAGTAAAATTTTATGGAATTTCATTTTTCAAGTTGGGTTTCTACCTGTCTTAAAGCTGTTTTCAGATTTATGATGCAGAACAAACTGAGGTGTGTGCATATGGGTAACTGCTGAGAGTTCCCTTTGCCTTAGGAAGGGCTGGAGCCTTAGCTACTTTGCCTATCAGATTACACCCTCATTAGTCATTATCATGGATTAACATACATTTCTCCTTCAAGAAATCACCTTCTGTCCAAAATGTACCCAGTAGCTGGGCTAGTGGTCAGTGGCAAACCTGGTCTTGTTCTGCTTCCTTCCTTGTGAAGCTGCCATTTTTTATTACTACCAATGGAATTTTGGTCCATTGATGGGTGGGAATCACGTCCTCCTGGGGCCAGATGTTGCCCCAGAATGGGATTGCACCTGGTTCACATTTCAGCATAAGAATGTTTGCTGGCTCCTTGCTGAAGCTGGAGGAAGCTTAGCTGTGCTAGTTCTCTCTTTAAGACTTTTGTTTTAGGTCATGGGGGGGTTCATGACCCACTAACATTTGCTTTCAGCTTGAAGCTTGAACTGAAGGAAATTCAGCTCAAATCACCAGGTTTCTCTTGCCAGCTTGGACTTCAAACTCTGGAAATCCTGCTTTAGGTTTGGTTTTTATATGAAACTATTAGTAATGTCAGGCTGCTTAATACAATTACAATTTTTAATTCTATAGTTCAAAACTCAGCAGTTTTTATAGATGTCAGGCTGCTTAATACAATCTCAATTCTTAATTTTATAGTTCAAAACTCAGAAGTTTTTATAGATGTCACAACCTAAACATTGCATTTGTATTCACTTCAAGTCATCAAGTTTGCCAGGCAGCAAGGTGATATAGTAGTAGGCAGATACTGGAACTTGGAAAAAGACCTCTGATCACATCCATTCTCAGACAATTACTAGATATGTCATGCTGGGCAAGGGACTTAATCTCTGCTTAACTGGGTTTTCTCATCTGTAAAATGAAAAGAGTTGGACTAGATGAGCTCTAAGGTTCTTTCTATATCTTTGTAATATTGTGTCTCAAAGGAAGAGGTGCTTTCCAAACCTAGTTCACTGAGAAAAAATAACAATACTGTTTTTCTGACCATGGGCACATTCAATTTGCTCCTTAGAGTTTCAACTTTCATGCTACAAAGGTATTAGTAAAAAAAAGAATATAGTCTCTGGTTTTTGTTGTTTAGTTATTTCTGACTCTTCATTACTGGTAAAGTGGCTTAATGTTTCCTTCTTCAACTTGCTTTACAGAGATAAATAGGGTTAAGTGACTCATCCAGGGTCACACAGCTAGTAGGTGTTTGAGGCAGGATTTGAACTCAGGAGTCTCCCTGACTCTGGACCCCCTGCTCTGTGCATTATGGCACTACCTAGCTGCTTTCAGTCTTTCAGCATCTCTTTAAGCCATCATTTTACCTTCAGTTTTCCAGAACACCTTCCTTATTAAAGTTCTCATTTTAGACCTGGTATTGGGGTCCATTGCTAGGAATTGGAGGGGCTTTGCTAAAGATCCAGATGAGCTAATTCTTGCTGAAAAGAACAAGTGCTTTTATTTGGCTCATTTGAGAAAAGGACCAATGGTTTAACTAGAAATATCCAAAGGAAATCACAGGGGAGGGCTAGGCCAGTTGCCACCCCTCCAACTGGGACAGCAGCCCCAAACTAGGGCTTTAGCTTGGGGCCAGGACTGATCCCCACCAAAAGGATGGGGGAAGCTAGGGAAGTTACATGTCAGAAGGGATGCTAACATAAAGACTTGGACACAAGGGCCTTCAGGCCCTGGCAAGAGGAGGATCCCCAGTGTCCTAGGAGAAGCTGTTCCCAGGCTTGGCACTAGTATCTTGCAGTTTTATGTAGGGGACACCTAGTCCCTTCCTACATCATACATACACCCGTTTATCTACTCTGTATATCCTATATAGACTTAGTTATTTGATTGTATGTAAATTCTTTGAGGGCAGGGCCCATTCCCCCTTTTTTATATCTCAAACACTTAACCCAGCACTTGGCCCTTTGTAATTCCTTAATACATGCTTCTTGTTATTGATGTTTGCATCAGGGCGGTTTAGAAAAGTGGATAATGACCAGATTCTTTTCTAAGGATAGATCATGTGAGAGTCTGATTAGTTTCTGTAATGGTCACAAACAAGAAATCCCTAGTTAGCTAGAAAGGACATTTTTAGCCTTATAAAATAACAGATTCAGTGTTTTTTTTAGAGAAAGGATAATAAAAAGAGAGTATTGGGCAGAATAAAGGGGTTATGGCTAGAGAAATGCTAGTTTTTCTTGACTAGGTAAAGAGAATGTGTTCTATTTTTTGCCCTTTGAAATTGATTTATGAAAAGGAAAGGCTAAATGAAATCAAAGAGTAGAAAGGCCTTGGGGACCATTGGGGTCTTTGTGGTTTAACCCATGACCTGCTGGTTTATATAAATTAAAAACTTTTGGGGATCACATATTTATTCTTGGGTGTCTTCTGTCTATGTTATTTTTAATGTGGTTCTAATATTCTCCAGAGGGGCGATGGACTGTCTCTTTAACTTGGCTTATGGGGAGGGAATCCTCCATTGATCTGTTCTCTCACTTGTGGTTATGATCACTATGGCAGCCCTGATTGCCATGGAAAGCTTCAAGTGACACTGAAAACCCTCCAGCCAATCAAGAGAGAGATGCTTCCCAAATGAATCCAATGTGTTGAAATAATTTCCTTTAACCTCTTTTTGGATTCCCCCTTTCTCTTTCTTCTTCCACTTTTTTTTACTTCACCTTTTTTTTTTCACAAAGAAATTAATTTTCAAATTAAAAACTCATGTCCTATGATAGCAATTAGAAGGAGCCTGAAGAGGAAATTTAAGAAATAGCTAAAATTAAAAGTTTGAATGCCATGATATCAGAGAGGAAGCATGGTACATTTTAGGCAAGAAAACCTGCACTCAGAACCTTCCTCACCCTATCCTACCCATCTAAGGCATTAGTCAGTCATAGGGCTCTTGGAGAGGGACCTTAGATATCACCCGGGACAACACCCTCATTTTACACATGAGGAAATAATTCTGGGGCAGGATGGACCAGACTAGAGTCAGCCTATGGAGCTGGTTTTTAGATAGACCCACTGAGGGAAGGACAAGTGGTCCACCAAAGTCTCAGGAATGGGAAATAGAAGGAAGTCTGGGCAGGTAAATGGCATCAAAAGGTGTTGTCAGGTGGCTGCAAAGTCTGTTTAGGTGGAACACCTCGTCAGGTGAGTCTATTGGTGATCAATACCTGGCAGGTGAGTAGAGTCACAGGGATCTGGCAGTGAAAACAGATACCTAGATACAGAATGATCGATGGCTTAATTTTTAGTTTACAAGAGGAGCTGCAGACCGGTCTTGGAGAAACTGAAGCACTGGGCATGGTAATATGACAAGTGCACAGTCACAGAGGAGCCAGACAAGCACTTAACTGATAAATTCAAGGCTCCAAATGGACTAGGTGTGCTAGGATGGGGCTTCTAAATCTTCTCTGCCCAGTTAGATTGTCCTCCAAACTTCGGGTGGCAAGGGGATCTGAGGGATTTGGACTTTTTTATTACTCTCCACCTTGGACCCTCCACTGCAGCCAGGTTGGTCTCTTCATATCCATCCAAACTCATTCTGGAAACCAAGTCCCAGCTCTTTTTGTCTGCTTTCATTTTTATTGTTCAGTAATTTTAGTCACTTCCCACTCTTTGTGACTCTATTTGGGATTTTCTTGGGAAAGATTTTGGAATAGTCGGCCGGTTCATTCATTGATTTATTTAACAGATGAGGAAACTCAGACACAAAGGGTTAAGTGACTGGCTTGGGATCAAACAGCTAAGAAGAGTCCCAGGTCACATTTGAACTCACAGAGAGTCTGAGTCCAGGTCCGATACTCTATGCGCTGTAGCATTACCTACCTGCCTTGAGTAATAGGTGCTAATATTCTCATTTTACAGATGAGGAAAATCAGGCGGTTGATTAGGATGCCCAGGGTCTGAGGCTAGGATTTGAGGGAGGATTTGAATTTAAGTCTTCTGCCTCCTCCATTAGACATTGTAGACAAATGACAGTGTCAGTCATTCGTCTCTCTCTCTCTTTCTCTCTCTCTCTCTCTCTGTCTCTGTTTCTCTCTCTCCTCCATTAGACATTATAGAAAAATGACTGTCAATCACTCATCTCTGTCTGTCTGTCTGTCTGTCTCTCTCTCAACTCTAAACTCCTAAAGGGTATCTTTATTTCTTCTACATCCCTTCACAGGGCTCAGCTCAGTATATATAATTAACTGGACCTTTAGTCTCATTTTGACTATTGACTCAACTGAGTGACATTAGGTAAGTTGGTTGAACTTTTCTGACCTTCAGTTTCTCTGGTGAAATTCTGAGCTTAGTGGGGCCAGACCTTGGGGCAAGAAGGCCAGTTATTGGGTCAGAACCCACGAGAGAGAAAGGGCAAGGACTTCAGTAGGGTTGGGAGCAAAGGTCATGGTTTCTGCTATCCTACCTGAAAAGTACCCAAATGATGTTTCCTGCAAAGCTCCAGAAGGTGTTGACAGGCCAGTATCAACACATGCCCAAGGACCTGGCTGCAGCAAGAGGAAGCCTTTTTCCTCCCTTTCCAAAATGTGCATCTTACTAGAGTCATTCTGAACCATTTCATTCTCCTTCTGTCTGAATGGCCACTGAAAGGGCTCATAATAATGTCATTGGTTCTAGTCATTCACCAAGACAAAATTGATTGTATAATGACTTAATTTTTTCCTTCTGGGATCAGAGGCTAAGCCATGTCTTGAGGTTAGGAACTTCTCTCTCTTTCTCTAAAGTCAAATTCCCTTGAGACTGCATTCTGCATTCTTGAAAGGCCAGCCTGTATATCCTGCTCCCTCAGGGAAAGGCACATCCATCTATCCCACGGTCTCTTTATTCTGTGGATCGTGTGATTGGGTGCCCACTGCTTGCCTGGCAAAGGTTCCCCTGGGGCTCCCGGTGTTCATCCTCCTTAACCTTTCCAGCTGAATCAACAGTTTCTCTGTTCAGATGGACTCCTGGCCATTGCTTTTGCTAGGTCTATAGCATTATCCTATGGGCATGGTGCCTTAGTGGATGAAGCAATGGGTCTGGAGTCAAGAGCACCTGGATTCAAATCTGGCATCAGACACTTATTAGCTGTGTGATCCTGGGCAAGTGTTTCACTTTGCTTTTCTGCAAAATTAGGATAATAGTAGCCCTTACTCCCCAGGCTTCTTGTCAGGGTCAAGTAAGATACTATTTGTAAAGCATTTGGCACAATTCCTGGTCCATAGTAGGTAAAATATAAATGCTTATTCTCTTCCCCTTTTGTTAACCACTTGGGGAAAAGGGATAGGTTTAAAAAGGGAGCTCCCATCTATTGATAACTACTAAAGTAATAACTACAATTTAGAAATAGAATTTCAGAGTTGCAAGGGATCTTACAGATAATCTCATGCATAGTAGTCTACTGACAAATTTGCCTTGCAGCTGGCTCCTTCTAATGGTTTTCTGCCCTATCTCAGATGGTCCCAAAGAATAATTGGCTTAAGTTGAAATTCTAGGTCATCACATGGCTCCTACGGGAGAAAGGAGGAGAGCTTAAATATTTCTGGCTTTAAATGTCAAAGCAGGGGCCCTTGGCCTGATTGTTTGGAATTTTAACCCAATCAAGGACATTGTAAATTTCTTCAAGCCCCATCACATTAAAACAATATTAAGAAGGGCCTCCCCCAGCCCTGAGTGATTACACTGGAATGCCTTTGTGAGACACGGATTATTTTGTGTCAATGATGATATGTCCCTTGGAAAGTTGGGGGAGACTGGAGATTTATGAGAGAACCTCAGACCTAGCTATTCTCTCATGTCTAGAGAGTAGCTTTGGAGGATATGGGAAAATGGTTGGTCTTAAAGGACCCCCTCTCTATTCTTTAGAGACCTGTTATGATTTTTTTTTCATTGGTTGGGCTGTCTATTTTCTGCAGGTTCATAAGGTAAGTGAAAACTCTGGGGACCCTCCCTGATCCCTGCTTTTCTGAACTCTTATGATCTTTTAAAATTTATTCTACATTCTGAATAGCAATAAATTCTCTACTTGTCATTAAATATTGTTCTTCAGCTGTTATTTGAGTGTGTTTCATCTCCCCAGGCTCATCCTTGAAGGCAAGATTTGACATTTTTTGGTCTCCCATTATTCCCCAATTAGTCTTGGACACATAGTAGGTTGCTGTTGCTCAGTCGTTCAGCCCAGATTCTATGTGACCTCGTGGACTCTGTCTACTTCTTAGCAAAAATACAAGAGTGTTTTGACATTTCCTTCTCCAGTGTGTCCCCATTTTACAGATGAGAAATTGAGGCAAAGGGGAATTTAACTTGACCAGGAATGAGCAGCTAGTAAGTGTCTGAGACCTGATTTGGATTCAGATTTTCCTGACTCTATCCATTGAACCACCTAGCTATCCCACACAGTAGGTATTGCATGAATAATTTGATAGAATCCTTGTGGTATAATAGGGTGATGGATTTATAGTTCTGGGTTTGGAATCCTGGTTTTTCTAGATTTTCTGTGTGACCTTGGATAAAACACCTTTGGGATTTGATTTTGTTGTCTAGAAAATGGGGAGTTGGTCTGGGTAATTGCTAAGACTCTTTCCCACTCTGAACCTCTAATTCTATGATTGATTAAAGCTGTTGTCTTCAAATACCAAAGGATCCTGATTATGGACCTTCCTATAAACACCCAAGGATATCAATAGAATGAAGTTTATTTTTAGTGAATCCAGTGGCTCAAGAGTTCCAATAAAATCCAATTTGTTCATGTGTGTTTATGTGTATTTTTTTTTCTTTAAAAACTCAATATAATTCAGGAAGAATGAGGGAAAGGATCAGTGCTAATGGGACCAATGTTGGACCATAGTGTTTCTACCACCAGATGTTTGACTCAAATCTTAACCCTGGTCAGTAGAGACTGAAAAGTGATACTAACTCATGACTGCCTGTTAAGTGGGAGTGACTTAAGTGTATGATGGGACCCTTCCAGTTACATTTGCTCATCATCCCCTCTGCCAGAATATGAGTTATCATTGGCCTCTGAAAGGCTTTTTATTGGGAGAAGGGGAAAGGAGAAAAAAAGAGTTCTCAGCCTTTGAGGCAGTTTCTAACCCTCATGGTTCTAGGAAGATGTCTGAGGAGGGCTTGCTTTGTTCCAATCAGTTGTCTTTAGTTAGTCAGTAGGCATTTTTTAAGCACTTATGTGCCAGGCACTGTGCTAAATGCTAAGGGAACAAAGAAAGGGAAAAGTCTGCTTTTCTGGAAGTTATATTCTAATGACATATGCTTTCAGGGTGGTTGCTTTTTCAAAACTGTAGTAATTATTTCTGCATTCCCCTAAGAATTTGTCTGGGGGGATATTGAATAAGTGAGATGTTTACCTCCCTTCCCCAAATTCAGACAGATGGATTATGGATATATGAGAATTTTGACTTGTCTAAAAAGGTGTTTTTTTCCTTCGCCCTTAAACCTTTGTTTTATTCAATACCATAGCAACGTAATTGAATTAACATCAGTAGTTATTATTTTTAAGAACTTTGAATAGGATTAAGTCTCAATCTGTTTTAAGTAGTATTTCATAGCAGCTAGAATAGACATGTATTTTGTAAAGATTTCAGTTGTCGAAACATGAGACATAACAAAAGAAAACCTTTGAGAAGTACTTGGTCTCCATTGTTGTAATCACCTATAATCACCTGTCACCATTGTCGCCCAGGAAGGAAGATCCATTGATTGTTAGTGAAGGTACATAATTCTCTGTTATTAACTCTGTTTCAGAGTAGTCTCCTAGAGAGCTGTACCTAGGGGAGGGCTCATGGGGCTTTGTCCCCAGGGACCAACAACATCCTTAGGGGTATGTGCATTTTCTTCCCAGGACAGTCCAATGTCCTTTGCTCTAGACTTTGTACCTTGTGGTTTTCCATTGGTCTGCATAGACCTGCTCCCTCAGCAGCCCCATCCTCACAGTTCTGTTGCCATGACACATTTTCTTTGTGGGCCTACCTTCCCTCTCTAGAAATACAGGTGTCCTCCTCTGGAGACTATTCTACCTTCTCTCCCAGAGCAATTGTTTTCTTCTCATTCCCTCGGGTACCTCATTTATTTTTGCCCTGGCAAAAACATTCTACTTCACAAAGATGTGAAAATGAGTGATGGGGAAAGGGATGAAGATGCTACTGGACTACTCCTGGGAAGGTCTTTCCCTTATTTCTCATTAGAGTCATTTTTTTTTCTCTCTTCAAAAACCCAGCTCAAAACCTATCTCTTTCATGAAGTCTTTCCTCATTAAATGCATCTAATTATTCACTCCTCTTAACTACTTCTCCAAGCTCTTAGGTAGAGATTGGTTCTAATCTGAATTTGACACTCATTCTCAGTGTGAATTTGGGAAGTTGGGTAATTTTTCTGAGCTTTCCAGTCTCCATCTGTAAAAAGGGAATTAATACTACTTGCCCCGAGCAGCTGGGTGATATAGTGGATAGAGCACCTCATCTTCCTGAGATGTAATAAATGGGTCCCATCAGTGGTCAGAGCACAGTCCCAGCTGTTATTTTTTTTTTTGGGTGGTGGCAATAGTTGATGATGATGATGATGATAACTAATATTTATACTGTGCTTCTTATGTGCCAGGCACTATGCTAAGCACTTTACAATGATTATCTCATTTGATTCTGGGAAATAGGTACTCCTTTGCCCCTAAATGTAGATTGTATGGATTGTACTCTTTCATAGAACTTCAGGCTCAAAAGAAGCATAGATTTCACTGAATTTAGTTCCTGCCTGTGTATCTGCTTCAGAATGCTAGCTTTTATGCTCCCTACCAGAGACATAACACAGGAAATATAACAAGGAAAAACACAGGAAATCTGTCAGCATGGATTGTTAGCACAATCCACAAAAACCCCTGTCTTTTTGGGCAGGCTGTTGGCAACCAGCTGTTCTCTTCCCTGGAGGACAGAATGAAAGGAAATGAAATGTAAAGAAGAACTTTGTGACAGGCTTTCAACATTGGGGCACTTTGTGGAATCTTTTTCCTTGGAGGTCTTAAAAAAATCTGCAGTGGAGTGGAATGACCTCTGGCCTGCAAATGGATGAACTGGGTTTACATCCTACTTCTGTCACTCACTGTCTGTATGACCCTAGAAACAACATTTGACTTTTTTGGATCTCGGCTTCTCCAATTGTAAAGGTTGTACTAGGGGACTTCTAAGGTATTTTCCAGGACTGTTTTCTGTGCCTTAGTATTTTTTCAGAGAGATGCTAAGGTAATTGGAACAAATGCAAGAAAAATACAACTTTTTTGGTACTTTGGTACCTTGTACCATGGACAACACCAGGCCAGTAATCCAGTCACTGGTATTGAAGGTATGTTCCATATCTGACCCTTTCCACTAAAAATGCATATTTCTCACCTCTTTGGATTGTTTCTTATTCTCTTTTAGGAGATGGTGCTGATCATTGAACTGGAGCTCCAGAAAGTGGAGCATCTGTAAGTACTAGGAGGGGAAAGGGCCCTAGGCCAAGAGTAGAACCCACTCAAAATTCCTGGGTTCATTGTTTTGAACTGAATGTGAACCTTTAGGGGTTTGTCTGGGATCTCTCCTGGCCAAAGGGGCCTCCTGCTCCTAAGCTCTAGGCGTCTGACAGCCAGCTATTCAGTCTCTGAAAACATTTGGATGATTGCAGTCTGAACGAATGAGCAGCCCATGGACACTGAGAAATGGGAGCCCAGAGTGCTGGGTCACTTCATGGATTGGGTTTTAGGAGCCAAAAAATGAGAGTTTTATTGATTTTTCCTCCCTGCTCCCCCATTAGTAACATGGCCTTTTCAGTTAACTTAGGAAGGTCTGGGTCAGCAATATCTCAGCCTCCAAACTTTCTTGAAGGCTTCCTTTTCTTTCCTTCCCCCTGCCTCCCATTTTGTAGGTTCAAGCATTTTTATGATACTTTGATCCAAATCCTTTTAAAGTCTTTTCTTTATACTAGGGAACCCAATGTGGAGCTTCGAGATTGGTCAATTCCATTTTCAGCAGGTTTTAGGAAGCTCATGGCAGCTTAAACTACAGGAGTAGAGCTAGGAAGGAGGACCGGGCCAGTTTCTATCCATAATTTTAAAGCAACTCTTTTGTGCTATTGACAGCTTGAGGAGACTTATGAGTAAATTAAAAATGGGACATAATCCACTGGGACTAGGCAGGGTGAGAGAGAGGTAGCAAATGGGATTAGGAGAGATACTCAAGCAAACCATAAGGGAGAGGAAGGAAACAGAGAAATGAGATAGGGAAAGAAAGGTAGCAAGAGATGAATATGCTACTAGAATATTGATATTGATAATGATGATGTCTTGTAAGATGGTAGGTTCTTCTTTCCCAGACACCTTTGAGAAGAGATTGATGACCAACCAACCAATCAATCAATCAATCAACAAGCATTTATTATATACTTACTATTAATTCTTAGGATAGAAAGTCCTAAAAAAAGTTCCTCTCCATAAGAAACTTACATTCTGATGGAATGCTTGTTGGGGTGATTAGGTTTAGGTTGGACTGAATGAACTTTTGGAGATCTTTTTAGCCCTAATGAGGGACCATTATGAAAGATCCAAGGCAAATAGATCTTTCTTTAATATCTCTAAGGAAAGAGACCTGATTGGATTCTGAATTTTCTTTAAGACTAGTTTGCAGACTATAAAACACATTTGGTGATTGATACCTACCTATTGAAGCCAGCCTATGTCGTAAGTCCATATGAATGGATAATTCAGCCCTTTCCAATGCCCTGGTCTCCACCCTAACATAACAAACCCAAATCAACATTTTCTTTCCCTATTATTTAAAGGAGATCAGAGTTCTGTTCTTTGCATTGCCCACATATGCTGTGTGTGACTGGGAAAGTAAGAGAAGGAAAAGAGTTAGAAATTCACTTTTTTCTGCCTTCTTTCTGACTGATGACTAGGATATGGAACATTCTCTTGCTCTTAGATACAGCTCTGCTGCAAACATCAGAGTAAATCTGTAGAGTATTAGGCCCAGACTAAGTGGTAAATTGCTGGCATGGTCAATGGCCCTGGGACCTCAGCCATGAGGCAGTAAAGACCTCACACCTAATGCACATGATCTAATAGAAAAGAATTTGAAGGGGTTGGGGGGACACGAGGAAGAGGAATAGGTGTTTATTTTCCTTTCCTTTTCTTTTTGTAAATTTTACAATTCATTTTAGACTTGGGTGTTTACTTTTCACAGTGAAATATATCTGGAAAGAGAAGAAGAAACAATTACATGGATTAAGTTTTCTCATATATAAAATGAAGGCATAGGCTGAATGATCTCTAAGCTCTCTTCCAGCTCTTCAATTAGAGGATCTTTCAAGGGAACTCCCAGAAAGGAGCTTCTTCTGCTAATGTAGGCTGGTACCTCCTCTTCAGTTCACAGTTCTAGAGAGTTACCCAGAAAATGAATGGTTGTGGTTTGCCCAGCAGACACAGATGAATTTTGAACTTAGTCTTTTCATCTGAAAGCTCAACTCTTCCATTACAAAATCCTATAGTTCACATGCTCTGCAGTACATATGTATACAACCAGGCAGCCTTGCCCATCTTGCCCAGTTGGTTCTCCCAGATAGGGTTACTCTAAGTTTAATGAAATCCATGGGTCTGCATCCACTCAGAATCACAGATGAGATGCCTTCTTTAATATATTTACCTTTTCTAGTTAGAGGATATGATTAGAATATGAGCACCTTAAGAGTAGGGACCATGTTGTTTTCTTTTGATTTCTCAGGGCTTAGCACAGTTATTGCTATATAGTAAATGCTTGATAAATGTGTTCTCTCTCTCTCTCATTCTCTTTCTCTCTCTCTCTCTTTCTTACTCTCTCTCTCTCTGTGTTTATCTCTCTCTGTATGTCTGTCTCTGTCTCTCTTTCTCCCTCCCTTTCTTCCTCCCTCTTTCCCTATCATTTATCTTCCTTCCTTCCTTCCTTCCTTCCTTCCTTCCTTCCTTCCTTCCTTCCTTCCTTCCT
>JAJPUD010000346.1:168242-180849 GCA_023553655.1 Myrmecobius fasciatus
ATTCTCCCTCCCTCTATCCCCTCTATTCCCTCTTACCAAGAAAAAAGTATAAAGGCTAAGGAATGCCTGATCTCTCTGATATTCAGTTCAACCAGGACTGAACAGTGAAGGATCAGGATATCCGGACTGAAAAAGTGCCAGGCCCTGTGCTAAATGCTGGGGATACAAATACAAACAAGCAGCATGGTCTCTACTCTCAATTTTCTTCCATTTTAATGAGGGAAAATCACATGAAGGGGTGCTGGAAAAAGGCTGAAGGTCAGGAGAGGAAAGGGTACAATACCAGGACAAGGATGCTGGAGAGAGGCTAGAGAGATCCAGAGGGAGCTGAGCTGAGAGTAAAGTCATCATGGCTGGTCCCCTTCATGAAGCAGTGGTCTGGGCTAGCAATGCACCAATCCTGATGGCGAGTTTCAGGGCAGAAGCATCCCAGCGGAGATGCTGGGAATCCAGCCAGAAGACCATGTGATCATAACTTTTAAGGCCATCCAACCTAATTTCTTTATAGATAAGGAAATTGAGACCCAAAGAGAATCAGTTACTTGCCCAATGTTGATATATATATATGTATATATATATATACATATATATATATATATGTGAAGTAATTGGCAGAGTCAGGATTCAAATTCAGGCCCTTATTAAATTAGGAATCAATAGCCCTGATCTTATTTCTCATTATTTTCCTTATAATATTCACTATTCTTCTTTTCACTTCAGCACATTTCCTGATGCTTTTGGCTGTTCAGTTGTGTCTGACTCTTGGTGATCCCATTTTTGAAATTTTCTTGGTACTGATACTGGAGTGGTTTGCCATTTATTTTCTGGTTCATTTGGATGGAGAAACAGAGACAACCAGGGTTGGCCAGAGTCATACAGGTAGTAAGCGTCTGAAGCTGGGTTTGAACTCATGAAGATGAGTTGTCTTAACTTCATGAGTTGATCCACTGGGTCACTTGCTGATGCTATTCTCTCTCAATTAGAATTCCAGCCCCCGTTTTTTTTTCTTTGTGGAGATTCTAAACTTCTTATTCTTCCTCCAAGACTCGGCTTCCATGGCTTATTTTTTTTTGTCCAGCTTTTTCTTACTAATCCAGCCCAGACCGTTATCTATCTCTCTTCTCTAAACTTTTCTATCACATTTGTATGTAACAACATTGCAGTTCTTAGAATCATAGTTTTAAGGGTGTGAAAGGAACCCAGGAAGCAATCTAATCTAGCCTGATATTCACTCTCCTTCAAGGTCTAATAGAAAGATAACTATGATTGTATTTTTTAGTTAGCTACCAAGGAGGAAAGATTAAGCAATCTGAGTAGCAATTTTACTCTAAAATGTGATTTGTAATAGTTTAATTTATATTTACACTTGAAAAGAGATGATTTATGAATTCAGAAGTTTGAATCTTTGGTGACAGAATTTTAGGTACTATGCCAGGTGAGTAGAATTATTTTTGGCAATCTCTTAAATCACATGTAGGAAAGGGCTGACAATATCTAAAGCTGTCCTTACCAACCCAGGAATGTCTTTGATAAAATTTTTCAGATGATGTTGTTTCCTATTGCACTAACTTTCTAAAGCTTAGCTAGATCTTATGAATTTAGACTTGTTACATGAGGCTGTAATCGGGCTAAGTGCTCTTGTGAAGAATGAATATGTGTGTGTGTGGTGTGTGTGTCTTTCAGCAATAACAGAGCAGGAAATGCAGCTTTTCACATAGTTTTTAATATAGCTAGATAGTTTCATCCTGTTGCTTTCATATACGTAAAAATTTCTCATTTCATAAAGGTAGTCCAATATACCTTCTAAGACAAGAGATAATGGGATCATCACTTTAGAAGGTTTCAGAGGCCATCTAGTCTAATCCCCTTATTATATGTAGATGATAAGAATATTATTTTTATACTCTATCAATGGTACCTTTAAGTATAATGGAATTTTTTGACATCTCTATTAATGCTTTTAAAATTTGAATTCAACTTTGTTAGACAGCATGACAATTCTAGATTTTCTTAGTTTTCTTAGTTCACCCTAATATTTATGTATATCTTTTATTATTACATGTATTTTGTGTGGCCATACATTAATGGGCTATGCTTTAAAATCCACTTCTTAATACTTTTTTCTTTTTATTAAGGAACTTGATCCAATTATATATAAGATTATGCTTATTTGAATTAACTTACCCTCTACCACTGCTTGTAAAGTTCTTCATTTTTTCAGATAATATGATGATCTTATTTCCCTGGTACTAATTGTCCATCCTTTTCTAAACTTTTTAAAAATTTGCTTTATATAGAATAAAAAAAGTTCTTATGTTTTATATTATTAACTGAATTTTTTGAGACACTTTGAAAATACTTTCTTTTAGATTTTAACACTAAGGGACCCAATTAAGAATTTGACATATTCCTTACTTAGATCACGTGTTGAATAAGACTTATTGAGATGTCTTCTAAATTGTCTCTGTCTCTGTCTCTGTCTCTGCCTCTTTTTTTCTCTGTCTCTGTCTCTGTCTCTGTCTGTCTCTCTTCCCTGTCTCTCTCTTCTCCCTTCATTTTCTTTCCTTTCTCTTTTTTCCCTCCCATTCCCTCCTTTCTCCACTTTCCCCCTGCCATCTCCTCTCCTCTCCTTTTTCTTCCCTTCCCTCTCCTCTCCTTTCTTCTCCTCTTTCCTCTATACATATACACACATAAACATACAGAACCAGGTAGTACAGCAGATAGAGTGCTGGGTCTGGAATCAGAAAGATTTGAATTAAAATCTGGCTTCAGATATTTACTTGTTGCATATCTTGAACAAGTCATTTCTAGTATCTAGAATCCTAGTATCTTCAACTGTAAAATGGGAACTGTAAAAAGTGGCACCTATACCCCAATGTTATTTTGAGCATCAAATGAGGTAATACTTGCAAAGCACTTAGCTGGCACTTAATAAGTATTTAATAAATGCTTATTTTTTTCCTCCCTTCCTTCCCTCTTTCCCTTCCTTCCTTCCTTCTTTCCTTCCTTCCTCCCTCCCTCCCTCCCTCTCTCCTTCCCTTCTTTCCTTTCTTTCTTCCTTCATTTTTACTTCCTTCCTTTCTTCCCTCTCTTAAAATTGCCTTTCAATTCAGTCACCTAAAAGTCCTATTGTCCATTACTTTAAAAAATTCTCAGATAAAGAGAGCAGAAGACTTGAAAAAATGTAGTGTAGAATTGTGGTCACAAAGATTAATTTTTTGATTCCTTTTGGTTTTATATAATAGTTATATATGCCTCCCTATCTCCCATGAGTATTCTTTTTTTTTTTGAGAAAAAATTAAGCAAAACTCATCAGCATAGTGACTGTGTCT
This sequence comes from Myrmecobius fasciatus, assembly GCA_023553655.1. NCBI lineage: Eukaryota > Metazoa > Chordata > Mammalia > Dasyuromorphia > Myrmecobiidae > Myrmecobius > Myrmecobius fasciatus. Next base: position 171,575 of record JAJPUD010000346.1, read on the forward strand.
GACAATGTTCAGAAATTCTATACTCATAGTTCCTCCCTTCTCTAAGAAAAAAGAGGTAGATTAATTTCATTTTCTCTTTTTTGGTCATTGAAATCATATAGGTGTCAGACTTATTTTAGTGTTATTTCATATGTTGTTTTTGTAGTTCTGACTCACCTCAGCATCAGTTCACAAAAGCTTTCTTAGTTTCTCATGCTTTTTCACATTTTCTGTTTCCTACAAAAGCCACAGGGTTTAAAAATGAGGAACGTTTCATCATTTCTGATAGAGAAGCATGGGTCAGTGGATTTTAGTCTGAAAAGAAAAGATCTATAGCAAAGACCCTGTGTGAGAACATGGTAGTGTTCCCTAACTGCAGAAATTTGCAGCATATTCATCATTTGGAAGACCTGGATTTGTTTTATTTTTCCTCTTGTGTACGTGTGTGAGCATGGGACATTGGCGACCTGTATGGACTCAGGGCAGAGTTATATTCCAATTCCTCCACAAATAAATCTGTAGTTGTTCCATACACCTCCCTCTGAGGGTCAGAGGTAATATCATACACCACTGGCTTCCAGATCTCGGCCAGTGGAGATCTCTCCCCGTTTCCAAGGAAAAATTCATTTTGGAGTCCTGTTAACCACAGCAAGTCACTTCTTCCACATGTCTTGTCTCCTTGCTACTCCCTTTCCTAAAACCTATTTTTCTGCTGAGTGGAAGTACATCATCCCTCCATCAACACAAATCACATCCCCTTCTTTCATTTAAATACACGATCTTCCAGATGCTTTGGCCAAAACTTCCATTCCCCTTTTGTGGTGCTGAGTCTCCCAAACTTGATTAGGCTGGAGATAGGACTGCAGAGACAAATCTGTTCTTTGAGTCTTTATAACTTGTTTGAACTTGGCAGAGCTTGCATTTTCCTGACTTAGTTTTCACCAACTTAAGGTCATCAAAATGCAGCATCCTGGGGAGACATTACCCCAGTAGTCCAAAACCAACACGTGTCTATTTACCACATTTTGTAATTTTCCAATCACTTTCGTATCCATTATTTGGTCCTTCCAAGGAGAAAGACCCCATTAGCTTTTTTTTTTTTTCAGATGACTCAGCTATCAAACTTACTAGATCAAAACCAACGATCTAGAATCTAGATGCTTTCCCCATAAGCCAGGATGCTTCCTTTCCATGCTGGGGTCTCTGAATGCTCCCCAGGTGAACATCCTGTGTTCTTTCTCTCACTTTGAAAGAAGGCTGGGATGCTGCCCAGGGCAGACTACACCAGAGAAGTCTCCGTTCTCTCAGGAATCTCCCGGACAAAAACCAGGACCCAGGAGAGAAGCAGAAGAATCCTCCATGGATAAATCAAAGTCTTGGGAAGAAAGGGACGGTAGGAAGAAATAGATTTATCTCCAAGGGCTGGGCCACACCAGATAGCTCCCTCCTTTGATAACTCTCATCCGTGAAGACTGCTGTCGTGATAAATCATGACAGCCCCTCGGGGTCTGAAATGCACTTTCCATGTGTGCCCTAATCTATTTACACTGACTGCACAAGCCAGCCCGGGCCGGGTCCCTACCATTCTTCCCTCTTGTCAAAAGAGGGCAGTGTTGAATAGGACTCAGGTGCCCATGGCTGGTTCCAAACCAGAGCTCTACCTTTGCCCAAATGGTTTCGTTCCTGCTCTTCCCTGGGTGACTGAGTCCCATTTGTCTAGCCTTAACATCCTTCGGTGTAGAGTTTCCAGAGCCATTCCCCAGCTCTTAGGGCACGCTTCTAGTTCCCAACGGACTTCACTTGTACAGTTTTTGTCTCTATCTTGCTTTTTTGTTCCTGGTTGAGGGGACTCCGAGGAGCTCACATCGTGATAATGGTGGAAACAGTGATGGGACCCAAGAGTCACAAACCGTGTCATTGCTGTTAGCCCTCCTCTGCTCTCTCCCTTCCATGGTATTTACTTACTGAGTTGTTCTTTTCCCAGAAGTCACTCTTCTGACCTCTCATTTGAAGCTGTGGCTGGGGCTTCTTGGGTTGTGCTGAGGCCCTTTGGAACTGTGCAGAAAGAATGCTTACATGATGTTCCCTTTGGAAGCAATGAGGAAGGAACAGAGTGACAGGAAGGAATCAAGATGTTTGATCATAAGGTCATGGGACTGATAGTTTTAGAACAAGAAGGGACTTTTAGCCCAACTCCACTTTATAGGCTCAATTTGCCATTTTAACCAAGAATTCACATAGAATTTATTTATATACCACATGTAATTGTTTGTATATATATATATATGTTTGTATATTTATTTAATTTATATTGTATATGTGTGTATATACCATTTTCTGTTTATCTATCATCCATCTATTCATCTATCTATCTATTTATCTATCCATTCATCAATCCATTCATCTATCTATCTATCTATCTATCTATCTATCTATCTATCTATCTATCAATACACACAAAGGGCAGCTAGGTGGAACAGTAAATAGAACACTGGGCTTGGAATCAGGAAAATTCATCTTCATGAATTCAAATCTGGCCTCAGAGACTTATTACCTGTGTGTGACCTGGACAAATCACTTAACCTTATTTGCCTTAGTTGCCTTGGTTCCTTATCTGTAAAATGGGTGGGACAAGGAAGTGGTAAACCCCTCTAGTACCCTTGCCAAGAAACTCCAAAAGGGGTTGGACATGACTGAAACAACTTAAGAACACACCGATATATAGACATATACACATACTCCTTTTTGTCTGTGTGAGTAAAACATATAAATTCTTTCCCTTCCAATCTTTTCCCTAATCTTGACCAGAAATCAAACCAGCCTTAGATGAGGGGCTACATGAAACCAGGTCCTGAGAAATGACTAGAAGTCTGCCATTTTTTAAAAAAGAAAGTGCTATCACCTGTAAGTTTTTTGGGCAGGTGAGTGTGGTGGTTCTACATATGCTAAATATAATGGCTTGACATACGTTTATTGAATGAGTATGTAGAAGAAGAAAATTAGATTGGGATTCTTTAATTCTTTAGAAATTTTTATATTTTTAAAGCATTTTTTTTTATTTTAAAGCTTTTTATGTTGAAAACATATGCATAGATAGTTTTCAGCATTCACCCTTGCAAAAACTTGTATTCCAAATTTTTTTCTCTTTCCTTCCCTCCACCCCCTCCCCTAGACAACAAGTAATTTATGTTAAACATGTGCAATTCTTCTATACATATTTCCACAAATACCATGCTACACAGGAAAAATCAGATCAAAAAGGAAAAAAAATGAGAAAGAAAACAAAATGTAAGCAAAGAACAACAAAAAAGTAAAAATGCTATGTTGTGACCCCCACTCAGTCCCTATAGTGCTCTCTCTGGGTGCAGATGGCTCTCTCCATCATAAGACTATTGAAACTGGCCTGAATAATCTCATTGTTGAAGAGAGCCACGTCCATCAGAATTGATCATCATATAGTCTTGTTGCCGTGTATAATGATCTCCTGGTTCTGCTCGTTTCACTCAGCGTCAGTTCGTGCAAGTCTCTCCAGGCCTCTCTGAAATCATCCTGCTGGTTGTTTCTCACAGAACAATAATATTCCATAACATTCACATACCATATGTCAGTCATTCCCCAGCTGATGGGCCCTCAATCATTTTCCAGTTCCTTGTCACTACAAACACTTTTGCACATGTGAGTCCTTTCCCCTTTTTTATGATCTCTTTGGGATACAGACCCAGTAGTGATACTACTGGATCAAAGAGTATGCACAGTCTGATTGCCCTTTGGGCATAGTTTCATATTGTTCTCCAGGATAAATTTTATATTTATCACAAAAGGATAAGTTATAAAAACAAAGAACCATATTCTCGATTTTTTCCTTCTTAATACTCTTTTTTTCTTTTAAAAATCTTTATTGATTTTTTTCCTATCAGAGTAATTGATATCCTTACCCTTTCTCTATCCCTCCATATGCATTCCCTTGTAATAAAGAAAAATAGTTAAACAAAACCAACCAGCACAGCAATTATGTCTGATGGAGTATTCAGTACTCTGAACCCATAGTCTTCCTCCCTCTCTCCAAGGAAATAAGGGTTCAAATCCTACCTTTTGCAAGAGTCATTTCCTAGTCTACCTTCTCCAGTGTCTGCCCTCTGATATTGCCTCCAATATTTTATGTTTATTTTATGTTTAAATGATGAATCTTACATTAGAATGTGAGAGGGCAGAGATATTGATACTCTCCACTCCTTTCTTTGTATCCCTAGTGCTTAGCATAATGTCTGTAAGGACTTAATGCTTATTGATGATGGAGATAATGAAGTGTGTTTCCCCATTGCTTTTCCAAGGCCAAAATTATTCATTTGTTATTGTTGTTTGAACTTCATTCTCCAAGAGGACCAAGACATCAGGGAGATGACAACATGATGTGCAAGTGAATTGAATTGAAGTGAGAGAGGGCTGGGTGAGATCACCTGCCTCAGTGTCCCCTCAGAGTCTTTTTGGGTCCAGTGGCCAGATATGGATCAGGATGGCTCTGGATGCAGTGGGACACCTGGGCCTTTTTAAGCTCTGAGGTTGCACCTCTTACGTGTTTAAGGCCAGGTAGCAACTGAGACAAAGAATCTCCTCTTTTACCTAGTCCCCAAAATATAAATGAATAAATGAATGAATGGAAGAATCTGGGAGGGGAAGATCCTCAGTTTTTCTGGACAGAGCAGAAATAGTTGTTCTTTATGTTCAATCTGAGACAATCAGGACCCAAACAAAGGCCTGGGACTTACTGGTAGTTATGATCATATGACATTGTCTGATTTTTCTTTCCATTTATTATAATTTATTTATTACAATTGTGTGCATATTGCCTTTTTCGTTTTGCATCAGTTCATAAAAGTCTTTCCATGCCTCTATTAGCTCCTTTTCCTATGGGACAACAATATTAAAATACATTTCTGTACCACAATTTGTTTAGCCAAGGGCTCCCACTTTATTTCTAGGGAGATCTTGCTTGAAGCTAGAGTGCTTAATTCCTACTAGAACTTCCAGCTTACTCTATATTTTCTACAATTGAGCTTTTCAAGGGCCCTGAGGAGAATAATCTCATCAAGAGGAAAACAGTAGAATGAGAGCCTGGAAACTCTGCCATATGAAAAATGACTATACTGAACCCTGGATGTTTACTCTAGGGTTGCCTGGAATTTAAGTGACTTTCCCATAGTCAGTTTGTGTCAACCCAGGACTTCTTTACTTTAAGGCTTACTCTCCTGCTTTTCCATACTGCCTCTCTGACAGTACATGGAACCTCCCTATATAGCAAGATATTTTCATTCCAGCCAATAGATCCTCACTTGAAATGACAATCAGTGTAACTAAATTCTAACAGCTTCATTTGGGCAATTTCCAGGAATCCATTGCTAAGGTGTAAGTGAAGTCAGTGTAGGCACTAGAGAACTCAAGTACTCTATAATCTCCACTTCTACGGTAGAAATATATTCATGTTTTAGTTGTGCTTCCCCAGAGTGGAGGAGGTATTTTTATTGCTGTTTTGGAACAGAAGTATGGAGAATACAATGTATTATTAGAAGCTGTTTAGATTAAACCTGTCATTTGGATAGCTAACCAATTCAGATAATTTTTATTTTGCTAGAAAATGATTTGTATGTTCATCCTTGAGCTAAATTTTCTTAATTGATCAGGACTAATTTTAATTCTGAATATTTGTACTTATGTTTTTAAAGCTGTACTGTAAAAATTAAGTTGGAGTTGGATCCACATTTATATTATCTGATCTCATTGGGCCCTCACTGAAGGAAAGTAATTCTTTTATTCTCTGATAATTGATTTTCTAATTTATTTTTCATAAAAATTATATATGCATATGTTTTGAAAATAAAAAACTTTAAAACTAAAAACTTTAACTTATTTTTCATGGCAAGTACTCCAAATTTTCTCCTCTCCCCTCATACTTCCTATTATACCCCCCTCTTAAATCTCAACTGACAACCTTCTCTCATACTGTCCTGAATAAATAGAAGCTCCTCTTCTATCCTCTTGTCTCTTTTTTTCCAGTCTATGATGAAGAAGCAGTTCTTTTTCCTAAGATCAACCATTCTCTATGTATCCATGAAGTTCTCCTTTCTTGCCTTTTTCAGCAGATTGTTCCCATGATCATCCCCCCAACTCCTTTTTAATTTCTCTGTATCTTGTTTCCTTTCTTGCTCCTTACAAACATATCCATTTCTCTCCACTATCCCCCCCAAAATCCTCACTATACCTTACCATTTCTTCTTTCAGATAAACTCTTAGTAAAAGCTATCTATTTTTGCTGTTTCTTTTTATTTTCTCACCTCTCAAACCTTTGTAAACTCTCCATCTTCACTGTCCATACTTTTTCCTAGGCTGGCTCACATGCTTAAAACAAACTCCTTTCTTACCTCCACTTTCTAAATCATTGATTTCTCTAAAATTTGAGTTCCAATTATCCCTCCTACATGAGCAACTTTTTCTGATCTTTTGCACTGCTAGTACCTGTTATTCAAAATTAATTTGCATTATTTTGCATATTTTTATTAGTGTAAATGTTGACTATATTGTTTTGACTATACATGTTCTTTGAGGGTAGGGTCTATTTCATTTTTGTTGTCACATTCCCAAGTCCTAGCAGAGTGTCTAGTGCATAGTAGGAACTTAATACATTCTTGTTTATTAATTTGTTTCCTTTAGTACCTTTTTAAAAAATCATATAGCCAAATGGGGACTTTGATATTAGTTCCTAAATATGTTATTTCCACAATCTTTTTGTTATATAAATATTGACATATAGTACTTTATGTTATCATATCGTGTATATTCATATTAATGGAATCTTTTCTATTTAAAATTTTTATTTGCTGATTTCCTTCTAGTTTCATACTCAATTTTTTGGGGGTTTCTTGCTAAACTTTCTGAAAGCATCATTTTTCCTCTTTTGCTTGTTTTTTTAAGGCAATGTGATGTAACAAATATATATATAACAACCTGGCTGCCATACCTCTTGACTTGGCAAGGAGATAATTGATTAAAGTTGTTTCTGACTTTTTGATTTTTGCTGTGGCTTTACATTCATTAGTTAAACTTATTTGAGAAATGATAACCTTTACTGATGTCTATTGTTCTATTGATTTCCTATTTTTCGGCATCTATCTATAGAAACAATAGAAAGTAAAACTAAAACCAAATATATACAAAAACAAGAAATAAAAATCCCAAACTATTAGCCAAAGAATAGTTCAATTCTTCAAAAGATCCTTGTTTTCATTGAGAGTATTTCCTCTATATGTCCATATTACAAACCTTTGCTCTTTTGTAGTTATTACATGGAGACAACTTTCAATTGATAAAACTATCTGAACTCAGTAGGTTAATTGTTGAATCACAGACACTGATCTTCAAAAGATCCATGATTTCATCAGTGAGATCATTCCCTTCAATGATGCAGATTTCAAAAGCTCTTTGCTTCTTTGAAGTCATCACCTGGAGGCAACTTTCAGTTCATAAGCTTATGAACTGGCAAAAATAGGTTGGTTCTTGTATTATAGGTACCAATCTTTTTTGGATTTATATTTGAAGCTTTTTCACTCTAGGGGGACCTACCATAGTTTGTGTTGCACTGGAATAACCTGGAAGAACACAGGGTCAGCACCACACAATGAAGAAGAGGAACAGTATATTTTAAAGAGATTATTAAATGCATATCTAGAGCATGGCTTTTCTGAAGCAACCTGTTCCAGAGACTCATTGTTGACTTACAATATGGGGTCATTTGTTATTGCTGAATGACAATGGAATTCCAATGAAATTAGTATGGCATCTACTATGTATGAATAATTCCCAGTGATTAATATTATAGCAGGAAATATGGGAAAGATTAACAAAGGATTTGTTATTAGCCAAAAGGCATAGCCCTGCCAAGAGCAGAACCACCCAGTTTGCTATTTCTCAATAGGGGATACACCTAGTGCTGATTATATTCTCCCCAAATACACATGAATGCAGTAAAACATGCATTACTTCCTGCAGCCTTGCAGCAAATCTCCTGATGATCTTTCCCCTTGCTTTTGAATTTCCTAGTGGTTAGAGAGTAGAAATTCAAGAAACAAAAATAGGAAGCCTTGATTCTCACATTTTTAGCAGCCTGATGGACGTTTGCAATTAGTTGTCAAATCCTTGTTTAAAACCTAACTGCTTTCTCATTTTCTCCCAGTGTCAGTTCCCCTTCCTGACTTCTTTGCATCTATGAATGGCCATACCATTCTTCTAGTCACCGGCATCTTTGAATCCCCTCTACACCCGACCTGTTAATTTTAAATACTGTTGATTTTGCCTCCTCAATTTGTCTTGTTTCTATCCATTTCTTATTTCTTCCACTGATTCTAATCACTTAACACCTGGACAACTGAAATAACCTTTGAATCAGTCTTTCCACTTCAGCTTCTTCCCTTATCTTCTTCAATCCATCCTAAACATTGGAAACAGAATGACATTAGGTCTAGAGAAGAGCTTCTTTCCTTTTTCCTTTTTTCATTATGGAACTCTGAGAGTCTGGTGAAGTCCACGAACTCTTTCTCAGAATAATGTCTATAAATACACAAAATAAAATACATAAGATAATAGAAGAAACCAAGTATAGTGAAATACACTTAGCAAAAATGTTCATGGCCCTCAGCTTAAGAAGCCCTGGCCTAGGGGTTCTAATAATGGGCTCCCCTGCTCAGAAAATTAAATGACTTCACATTGTCTACCCTAAAAGTGCAGATTCCTTATTCTGGTATTCAAGATCCTCAGCTCTTTGATGCTAATTTCCATCTTTCTTGCTTAATTTCCACTAATCCTCTGCCTGTTGATAGCCCATGCTGTAGTCAAACTGGACAGCTTACTAATTTCCAAATATGTTCAATGTTTTCCATTTTTCTGGCTTTATTTATTCTGTTTCCTTTATGTGTAATAGTCTCCCCTGTTCTTTGACCTAGCTGGGCAGCTAGGGGATACAGCAGAGAGAGCATTGGTCTTAGGGTCAGAAAGATCTCAATTTACATCCTGACTCAAATATTTACTAGCCATGTGACCTTGGACAAATCACTGAAACTGCTTGTCTCAGTTTCTTCAACTATAAATTGGGGGGATAATAATAGCACCTACCTCGAAGGGCTGTTTTATCAATTGCTTGACATAATAGTTTTAAAGTGCTTGCACAGTGCCTTCCAGATATAGGTATTTAAGAAATCTTTCCTTCCTTCCTTCCTTCCTTCCTTCCTTCCTTCCTTCCTTCCTTCCTT
>JAJPUD010000346.1:180859-195137 GCA_023553655.1 Myrmecobius fasciatus
CTTCCTTCCTTCCTTCCTTCCTTCCTTCCTTCCTTCCTTCCTTCCTTTCTATTTTCTTTGGAACTCAACCTAGAATAATAATAGGAATAATAACAGGAAGCTCTCAAAACTGAAATGGTAAAGATGCAAACAGAAACATTTCCAATGAGGAAAAAAAGAGGGAGCTGCCCAAAGGGACTGTTATATATTCACAGAGGATTCAAAGAACAGTTCAGGGTTTAAAAAGTCATGGGAATGCAGGAAAGCAAAGATTGTCCTTATTTTTATAAAAGGGAAGTGATCAAAGTCAGTTTATTCATTTGTGAAGTAGGCATACAGATGGCTGTAGTACTTAATCCTCAGTGTTGTTGAAAGGGTCAAATGAAATAAAGTAATTCAGCTTTCTCCAAATTTTAAGATATTCCAAAGGCATCAATGTAGTTTTAAGCCCCAATAACTTAAAATTACAAAAACATCAGTTATTATTTACCAAGTTAATGTTTTGTGGGACAAGGACTGGGCAATATTAAATCAATTGACATTATGAAATGCCCCTTTGCTCTAGGAACTGCTATTTATTGCCCATAATTCCCCCTTAGACATTCACTGGTCATGCCAAACTGCTCCATTGGCTATTCTTTAAATGCAACATCCCATATCACATCTCTGTGTCTTTGCACTGGCTGTTCCTTCTGCCTGGGATGCCTTTGCTCCTCACTTCAGCCTCTTGGAAACTCCTATCAGTACTAGCCTTGGGAATGTAAGGGCAAAAAAGAAAATCCCCAATAGTATCAATGTACTAGAAGATTTTTCAGTTAGTTGGGTAAAAGTCACTGTGGCTTTGTCCATGAAGTCATTGTTTTATTCCATTGAAATGTAAATCTCAAAATGTAACTCAGAAATATAAATCTTTGAAGGATGCCCTAGGATTGCCAAATAAAGGAGATGAGTCCTGGTCTCAGATTTGCGCCTGAGTAACTGGGTTTGTAAATTTGAGTAGGTTAGTTCCCATCTTTAGTCTCAGTTTATTCATTTGTTAAGTGAGCAAATCAGACTAGGTCTTGCCCAGCTTTAATATTTTATATATCAAAGGAATGGGGGAACTAAATAGAACCCCATTCTGCTTTAATCACATTTCATAGACTCAATATTTTGACTGCATGTGTCTGTTTGAATTTATAAAACAGATGAATGAATGAATGAAAATATTTATTTTTAAATGATTTTTCCAGTTATTAAGCATTTATTTTTTCCCTCCCTTCTTCCTTTCCACTGTAGGGAAGACAAAACAAAACAAAACAAAACTCTTGTAACAAATAAGCATGGCAAACCAAATCAAATTCCCATTTGGCCAACTGTGTCTCACTCTGTATATTATAAGACCATCATCTCTTTGTCATGAGGAGGAAAGCATGCTTCCTCACTGGCCCTCATGGATCTTGGTTGAAAATTGAAGCATTTATTAAATAGTCTTATATGTCAGGAAATGTGCTAATCGCTAGAGCTACTAATACAACCATAAAGAATATCTTTGCCCTTAAGGAATTTATATTCTAAAAGGAGACAACAACAATAGGATTGGGGGAAGCAACAGGGAATGATGTTTTTATTTGGAAGTCATAGGAGCTAGTGAATGGATTCCAAAGGTAGCAGACTGACATGCCCTTTTCAGGAAAGGGAATAATCATTTGATGGATACTTTACCCAGATCCTCAGACGGAATGGGGATGGAGGAGATAGCCTGAGAGCAACTTTATTGGTCGGGATCGAGCTAAATATGAAGAATTATCAGCAGGGATAGTTTCTTAGTTTTACCAGTCAGGAATCTAGAGTCCCAGAGTGCCAGGAGACATGGTAAGAAGATAGAAGTTCTAGCAACTGAATATAAACCAAATCTCTGATAAAATGGGAGGTACATTCCCACTGGAGAAAACTATCTGGATCTACAAGCTTTTTGGAAAGGAATAAGGCTGTTGGTGGTTAGCCCTGATGAATGCTTTGTATGGTATCACGCCTTTGACAGGGCTGTCAGAATGTGGCAATGTTGCCAACCTGAATATTTCCCCTGGGCCCTTCCTTTCTCTTCACCCTCCATCTCAATCCTTCCCCAAACTAGAAGCATCCTTCCTTACACCTGGACATTTAAATCTACATTTCTAGCTTCCAGTAGTTCTTTGTCTTTTCTTGAGTTGCTTCTCATCAATCTTCCCAGACTTACTGTACATGGCTCCCCCTTGGACACTCATTGTTCAAGCCAGACTCTCTTCTTGCTAGTCCCTAGCTGCAATATTACATACTTTGCTCTTCACTTTTGCCCTGGGTGTCCCTCATACTTGGGATGCCCTCCTTACTCATTTCAGCCTTTTGGAACATCTGGCAAACTGAGGTACCAGCAACTTTGAGAGGCCTTGTCCAATTAACCCAGTTAGACCATTTGCCCTCTTTATTGGAGGATATTGGAATATATATTTTGGATTTCCATTGGAATATAGGTTCTTTGAGGGCATATGTTTGTATTATATTTCTACTGTTATATGTGTAGCTCCAGAAATTGGCATAGATCCTGGCGTACTACATTGTAATTTTTTTTGTACATTTTATGCTGATTTCTCTGGTAAAGTGTTGTTTTTCCATCATAGAATGTGAGCTGCTTGAGGGCAAGAACTATTTTTGATTCCCCAACACTTAGCATAATGCTTGGACTCAATAAATTCTTGTTAAAATGAATTGAATTGAATTAGTTAAAAGAGTTGGATTTCAATAGGAGGAACTTCTTATGAATAACAACTGAACCCAAATGGGCTGTTTTCAGTGGCAGTGAATTTCTTGTAGTGGGAAATCATTTAAGTAATTACTGAATGAGGCAATTAGGGAGAGGGCTGTTGTTAAAAAAATATATCTTGCTATGTTTTTTTATTTTTTCCTGGAGAACCAGTTGTTAGACTTTTACCAACTGGGTCTCCAGGAAACATAGCAAAACACACCCTTTTTCTCCACTTAATAGTATTTTATTTTTCTATTTCCATGTAAAGATAGTTTTCAACATTCACTTTTATAAGATTTTGAATTCCAAATTCTTTTCTCTCTCTCTCTTCTCCCCCCCCCACAAGAGAGCAAACAATCTGATATAGGTTATAAATGTGCAATCAAATGAAACATATAGTTCCACATTAGTCATGGTGTGAAAGAATCAGGACAAAGGGGGAAAACCACAGGAAAGAAAAAAAAGTGAAAATAGTATGCTTCAATCTGCTTTTAGATTCCATAGTTCCTTCTCTGGATATGGATGGCATTTTCCATTGTGAGTCTTTTGGGATTGTTTTGGATTTTGTATTGCTGAGAAGAGCTAAGTTTTATCACACAATGCTGTTTGTTATTGCTTACTTATCACATTAATTTACATTAATTGCATTAAATCCGAATTATTACCATTTTCTCCACCCTGTAAGACTACTTGGCCCAAAGGCCCATATGTGGGTTAGATTAAATGATATTTCAAATCCCTTCCAATTCTACTATTATTTCATTCTAGGGTCCCTTGTCTAACACAAGGTTGCCCGAGTCTCAGAATCCTTTGAGTTCAGTGTGGTTTCAAGTTGTATAGAAACAATTTAGTTTATTAGCTGTCTATGTTCAAATTGCATTCCACGAGAATTTATGAGACTCAGGAGATACCAAAATAAAAATCTGTTTGGAAAAGTTCCCTTCTACTTGAAAGAGGGTCATTCAACAAGCCTTTATTGAACACTTCCTAGGTGCCAGGAATCACACATACTAAGGGCTAGGGCTTCAGAGAATGGCAACAACATTTGGGTAGGTATGTGCAACGGAGGCAGAAAAGCATCATCCAAAGCTTGGTATGAGACTGGTCAAGGAGGGATTCAGGTACGAGTGCTAGAAAACCGGAAGGAGGGAAGAGCTCCATGGAAGAAAAACTCCTGAGATGAACCTTGGAAAAAAAGTACTAAGAGGCTGAGTTGAGGCAGGAATACAGTCTTGGCAAGGATCGATGAGATTGACAGAAGTTGGAGAAAGCATGTTGAATTTAAAGTGTTCTTTTAATGCATTCCTTTCAGATTAGATCTCCTCATAGAAATAAATCATGTCTCACTTTCCAACCTTTTAAGAGAAGTCTTAGAATTGACCCAGAGTGTAGTTTATGAATATTAGTTATTCACACAGACATTTTCTTAGAATATACTTTAGAAGGCAAGAATCATAGGAATGATTCATGTTCATCATCAGCTATGGGTTTATAGCTTTAGGACTGATAGGAAATTTAGAGATTATCTAATTTAACTCCCATTTTACAGATGAGGAAACTTGCCCAGGGTTCCCTGGATGGTATCCTTGGAGCTAATATTTGAGCCCAGATTCTTTGATTCCAAAGCCACCGTACTCTATTCCCTTAGGAACCTTATGCCATCTAGTCTCACTAGAGACTAGAGAGATGCTCACTAGAGATCAGATGCTGAGGCTTTCCCACTTGGTACCAGAGAAAACGTGGATATAGAGTTATGATTTTCTGCACTCAGGCATTTGCTGAATTAAGAAACAGAAGGGAAGAGAGGATATGTCAAAATGTTCCAGAATCCTTTGTCTGGAAAAAAAAACAACACACCAAAAATCACCCCTAGAAAAGCATGTATTATTAGCTTGTTATTTCCTGCCGAAGTGTTGTAGAAAAGATTCTATTTCCCTGAGGAATGAATCAATGGGTCTTTTGGGGTGAAGATTTAAAATAGAGATGGCAGAGCCCCATCAGTCATGAAAGAGATTTACAACATAACTTTCCAGGGCACCCAACCTGTGTTGGAATGCCTTCAAACAGATTGTAATGACCAGTTGACTTCCACTGCAGCAAATAATAGTTTGGCTGGGAAAGATTGTGAGTGTGTGTGTGTGTAGCCTGAGAAAAATCCTTTCTTTCCTTTCACTTGCATCCTTTGTGACTCCATGTGTTTAATCCATTATGAATGTGCAGGGTGTATATAAACATGCTGATTTTCCGGGGGTGGAGGGTGTGCAGGGGTTCTTCCCAAGTTGCCTGAGGGAGGTGGTTCTTACTGGCTGCCTTACTGGAAATCCCAATGTTCTCATTCTTTTTTTTCCCTCTCTTAAATCTGTTGGGGGCCTTCTGAGAGAGGTGCTGAGAGTTCAGAGTAGATTATTTTTAATAACTCAACTCTGGAGGGAAAAGGAAAGTTATGCTTTGTTGGAAAGCTGTGTTCCATCTTAACATAAACAGATTCTCTTAACAGCCTTGCCCCTATTTGCCATATCTTTTAAAGCTTTTTCCTCTTTCCTTATTTTAGTAACTTCTTAAATGCACTCTTTGAAGGCAGTATTTGTCAAGGATCACAGAATATTAGCTTTAGAAGGAACCACAGAGATCAGTTTTTTCAAACTATACCTGAATAGGAATCTTCCCTGTGATTTCCTTACAAGCAGGTGTTTAACAAATGTTTATTGATTATGAGTGGTCATCTAATCTTGATTTCAGGACCTCAATTGAGGAAGAATCTAGTACCTCTGGAAGTAGTCTACTCCACTCTTGGATAGTTTAATTATTAGGCATTAATTATTAGATTGTGATAATATTTAATAATTAATTATCATCATTAAATTTGCTTCTTTGCAACTTTCACTCAATAGTTCTAGTTTTGCCTTCTGGAACCAAGCAGAAGAAGCATTTCTCCTTCATATGACAAGCTTTCAAATGCTTGAAGCCATCTGTCACATTTGGCTGCACTTCCTACAGCTTCCCAAGTTTTTTTTTTTTTTTAAATTTTATTTATTTTTTTTGCTGAGGCAATTGGAGTTAAGTGAATTGCCCAGGGTCACACATCTAGGGAATGTTAAGTGTCTGAAACCAGATTTGAACTCGGGTCCTCCTGACTTCAGGGCTGGTGCTCTATCTACTGCACCACCTAGCTGCCCCCAGCTTCCTAAGTTTTTAAGATGAAAGCTTCTCAGTTCCTTTAACTGATCATTGTATGGTATGATCCTAGTTAGTCATGTTTAGGATGCTCTGTGGTTTATCAATTGGGATAAGTATGGTTTAGCAATGCCTTTCTAAAATAAGCACTCAGAAATATATGCCAGATTGGGTCTGATGAGAACAGAATTTGACAAGATTGTCACCTCCCTAGTTCTTGAGCACATGACTCTTGTAATTTGATCAGAAATTGTATGAGCATTTTCATTTCATAATGGAATTGCAGTCTGCTAAAATTCCCTAGATATGTGTTAGATTAATAACTTTTAATAGATTAATAACTGTTTAATAACTTCCCCTCTCTTATATTTTTGGAGTTGTTTTTTTGAACCCAAGGTTAAAATTTCACGATTGCTTTTATTGAAACTCATTTGATTATATTTGACCTGAAGTTCTAGTGTAAAGACCTTTTTTAAAATCCTGATTGTTACTTAGCCATTCTTTCCAGTTTTGTAAATTTGTATTTATGAATATGTTACAAATACCTGTTGTTATTGGTTAATTGTTTTAGTTCTGTCCAATGTGTTTTGATTTTATCTGTTTTTTTGGGGGGGGCAAAGATACCAAAGCAGTTTGCCATTTCCCTCTTAGGCTCACTTTACAGATGAGGAAATTGAAGCATACAAGGTAAAGTGACTTGTCCAGGGTCACATAGCTGTCTGAAGCCAAATCTGAATTCAGGTCTTCAGACTTCAAGCCTGGCATTTTATTCACTGTGTTACCTAGCTGCCTCTGTGAACAAATATCTACTATGCTTATTTAAGTCATTTATAAAGATGATCCATAGGACCTGGCTGAGCACAGGTAATAACAATATTACTCATTAGAAATCCCCTTTTAATTTGGTATTCAAACCTTTAATAGATCTGGCCATTTGGCCAATTTTGAATCCACTTAATTGTATTATATGTTATATATCATAGATATCAAAGGTCAGATTCAAATTTAACTTTTTCTAACTCTGAGGTCAGTCTTTCCCCATTATGCAATGTAACCTCTTTCCTACTTATTATTTTTTAGAAGCACTAATAAAACACTTGTTAGAAGTGGTGCTGCCCTATACTCTACATTGAAAGAAATGCACAGACACAACTCCTGATTTCCAAAAACTTACAATCTAAAGACATTACTTCTCCCAGTGCTTCCTATTCTAATTCACCTAGAATTTGCTTCCATTGGAATTATGTGTAACCATCCACTCAATGAACATTTATTAAAGCCCTACTGTATGCTAGCCACTTGCTATCCTTTTGGCATCCCCTGACAAAAAATGTAACTTTCTTGTTTACATTCCCTCACTTCTAATACAGATTTGAAGCATTTTTTTTTTAGTTTTTGGTTCAGTAAGCAATTGTTGTTCACTATGTGCAAGACATAACACTAGGTGCTGAATAATTTCTTTCCATGCCTTTCAGAATCCCTAGTTTCCTTCAAGGCTCAGCTTTTTTTTTCTTGAGGCATCTGGCTGGGATGGTGGTGAGAGTGCTGGATTTGGTATCATCAATATCTGTTTTCAAATCCTGCCATATACACTTATTGGCCTTGTGATGCTGGACATGTCATTTAATCCCTATCAATCTTAGTTTACTCATCTTTAAAATGAGATCAATAGGGATTAAATTAAAGCGTCAGAGTTATGAGGATCAAAGGAGACAATTTATGTAAGGTATTTTGCAAACTTCAAAGTACATAAATGTGAGCTATTATCCTCCCCTTACTCCTACTCTACAACTTCTTGCATTATTTTATTTGTTCTTATATGTATAATTTTTTTTTTCATGACAGAAAGTTCCTCAAGGGTAGGGCCTGTTTTTTTTTGTCTTTATGTCTCCAGAATGTAGCATAGAACTTGGTACATAGTGCCTGAATAATAGATTAATATTGATTTATGAGCTCTGAAGAAGAGATAAGGAAACAAACCTCCTTCATCTTATAGACAGGTGAGAAACCATTGGTGCAGATTATTACCTTGCTCTCAGATGCAGCTTTTGAATCAGCCTTATTCAATTTTCTTTTTGTAACAAGGGAAGACTCAGAGCTCGGGACAATTTATCAGGCATGACTTCAGTGAAATTTTTATATTTTTACTAAATATTTACGATTAGTAAAAGTTGTTTTAATTGCAACAGTATCAATTAAGTCAGACTTATTGCTGAAACTTTATTTAATAGCAGTTATCCTTCTAGATGTATCCTTTGTGATTGAACTCCATCACCAAAACACAAATCTTTCCATGAGTCTATTAAAGATGATTGTTATTCCCTAAGGTTTTGACCTTTTTGTCATTGTTTCTCCTTCAGGATTTCAAGTTTAAGAACAAAACTCAAATACTGGGTTAGTGTTTAACTAACAGAGGAATCTGCTAATATTCATACCAGTGACCAAGGAGAAGAGAGATTAGAAAGCATTTTACTTGGATATTTCAGAAAACCAGAGGGTTTTTCCTTCAAAAATATTTAGGTTGGCTGTAATATGCTGCCACTTCCTTTGCTAGTGAACTGATGTTTCTAGACTGAGAATTTTCAATCTCAGCCACACAGCTTGTGTGACTTTAAGCAAGACACCTGACATCTCTGTCACACTTACATGTGGTGTGATTGGATATGGACTCGTTTATGTTTAAAAAGCACCATATGTCATTCTTCTTCTAAACCACAGAACTCACCCCATCTCATCTTCTCTGTCCCTCCTGCACTACTGTCATAAGGGGATGACAGCTGTCATGAAGGCACATGGCACTGCTGTCAATATCCCTTAGATGGCCGTAGGCATGGGGAAGAGAGTCACTCTATATAGAGACATAGTAAAGGCAGGACATTGTTCTCACATACTGCTAAGGGGAAGGATACTCCTTTGAAGTGGCTCTGTGAAGGCTGGGCTGTCATTTTTCCATTACCATTTAATATTATTTTCAGAATGACTTTTGGTGAATAAGACATTTTGATAATTATAAATAACTAAATTAATAATAAAGGACATGTGAAGAAAGCTGCCATCTGCATTCAGAGGAAGAACTGATAAATAGAAGTACATATAGAATAATTTTATGTATATTTGTGCCTAATGATAACTATCTTTAAGGTGGGGGGGAAGAAAAAAGGAAAAAATAAATTTACATGATAATTTTATTATATACTTAAAATGAATTACAATTGTATATAATAATGTATAATAATCTTTTAAAATTATACTATTATGAAAGTCTTGTTTTATTCCACAAATTACAAATAAAATAAAATGAACAAAAACCTATTCTCCAAAAAAAAGAAAAAAAGAAAGATGGGAAAAAGGAGGGCATTCTAGCATGAGAAATACATACATACATACATATATGCAAGTACTGGTAGGAGGAATCTAGGTTTTTAGTTGATTTACTTTTATTTTCTGACTTCTAAGTGTGGACAATCTCTTCTACTCATTTCCTTTCTCCCTTCAGAATCTTCTTTGGTGATCTTGCCAGCTCAATCAACCAAGTAACAACAATTTATTAAATGACTATTATTTGCCAAGTATTGTGCTAGGTACTAGGTAGGTCTAAAGGCAAAAGTGACATAATCCTTACCTTAAGGGAGCTTACTTTCTAATGTGGCAGATAACATAAAGCACCTTCTCCAAGTAGAAGCCCCTCCCCAGCTCTATCTCTTGAGCTCCCATCCTCCATCTTTAACTGCCTAAAGGACATCACTGGGACAGTTAGATAGCACAGTGGATAGAGCACGGGCCCTGAAGTCAGGAGGACCTGAGTTAAAATCTAGCCTCAGACATTTAATACTTCCTAGCTGTGTGACTCTAAGCAAGTCACTTAACCCCAATTGCCTCAGCAAAATACACACACACACATACATATATGACATTACTATTTGGTTGTCTCTTGGGCAACAAATGTTAACAAAGTCCAAAACAACATTTGTTTTATTTTCTATTGAATTTATCCCTCTTCCAAGCATATCCATCTCTCTGAATGTACCACTATCTTTTCATTCACCCAGGTTCTTGACTCTTCAAACTTGTGTATTCTTCATATCTAATCAGTTGCCAAGTATTGAATCTACCTCTGTGCTCTCTCCTCCTCCCTTCTTCCCTCTCTTTCCTCCACCCTCCCTCCCTCCTCTCTTTTTCTCTCTCCCCCTCCCTCCCTCCATCTCTGTCTCTCTCTCTCTGTCTCTCTCTGTCTCCTTCCCCTCCCCCCTTTGTTTCTTCATGTGTAAAATTCAGATATCAGGCTAGATGACCTCTAAGATTCTAGTTCTAAAACTAGTTCTTCTTGAATTGAAGTCTTTTGACTTACTCATCAGAAGTGTGAAATTTGTGGAGGGTCTTACTCAAATGTGATATGACTTGCCTAAGGTCACAGACTTATAAATGGCAAAGTCCTGGGATCCAGTTCTTCCCACTCCTCTCATGAGCTGTTTCTTGATATTGCCTGATGTTACTTTCCAGGAGGATAGAGATGACCTCATTTACTCCCATGGATTCATTCACCTGCATGTCTTTCCCCCAGCACCTGGGACAGCGCTCTGAACCTGGTAGGCATTTAATAAATGTGTATTGAATTGAATGGGATTATTGCCTTCTGCAGCAAGCTGTACAATTTTGGCCATCTGGCATCTTTCTGATCTCACTTTCTTATCTCTTCTAAGAAACAGCGATAAGCCCCAAAAATTTGAATGACGGAAATGTGAATCTTGTTCACTGCTCATTTATTGTATTTTTCTTGTCTTAAAAGTTGGTCAATTAAAAAAAGCAAGCAGGAAGCTCCCCAGTGGTTCTTCCAGGCAAGGAGAATGGGTTCTGGTCTGAATAGTCCCTGCTCTGTGTGTGTGTGTGTGTGTGTGTGTAGTAAAATTATGACAGGTGTGATCTGGAACAGCCAGCCTGAGTGCACAAATTCATCCCCTGCAGGATAGTACAGTAGAAAAAATACAGGGTTTGGAGACTGGAGACCTGGATTT
This sequence comes from Myrmecobius fasciatus, assembly GCA_023553655.1. Taxonomy (NCBI): domain Eukaryota; kingdom Metazoa; phylum Chordata; class Mammalia; order Dasyuromorphia; family Myrmecobiidae; genus Myrmecobius; species Myrmecobius fasciatus. The sequence goes on from JAJPUD010000346.1 coordinate 191,789, forward strand.
GAATTCTGGCTCTGCTATTAGGCAAGCTATTTTACTTCCCAAGGCCTCAGTTTCTGAATCTATGATTTTATGAATCTGATGTTTTTGGAAAATCCTCGAGATTTGTAAAGGGCTTTGTGAAACCTGTTAATCCCAGAGGTAAATTCTTCCCATTATCTACTGCTTTCTTTCCAACCCCCTAACCCCTGTGCACAGTTCAGCATTTAATTCCCTTCATTTCTCCCATTCCCCTTTCTACTCCTCCCTGTGCCTCACCTTAATTATTCAACTGGAGCAAGCCCCACTGGGCAGCACTTAAGCAAAAGTTCATTTACAATGAGGGATGCCGTAGAGCTGCAGGCTCTTTCTGAATGTTGGTACCCTAACACAAATCTCTTGGCTCTCAATGACCGGAAGCATCCACAACAATACTAAGGGTTTTTTCAAAGCCCCGGAGCATTGTGTTAACAGAATTTCGAGGAGACCTGCAGCACTAGTTCCAGCCAGCCAGGGGGAGGGCACGCCTTGGGGACTCTCCCATGGGGGATCTGGAATTTCTGCCATGGCTGTCCTTGCCTGTTGATTGATGAAGCACCTTAAAAATAGCATTTACCTAGTGGTAAAATGCAGCCCCGATTCTTTTACATACAATAACCATTGTACTTATCCATGACTTCAGCTACACTTATTTTTTAAAAAGTATTATATTTATATAAGTACATTTAAGAAAAGAATTTTCCCCCAATAAATGACCTGCCACCGGAAGGAAAATTTCCATTAAAAACACAAGGTAATTGTTTGTTTTCTTTTCTTTCTAAACTCTCTACTTTGGTGACCTCATCTACTCCCATGGATTCAGTGATCATTTCTGGGCTGATGACTATCAAAATAAGATGTCCAGATTGATTCATTCTTCTAGATAGCTAGTCCCAGGCCTGCAGCTCCAACTTGCAGTTTGGGATTTCCTCTTGATTGTCTTGCAGGCATCTTAAAACTAATATTTAAAAAAAGTGAACTCATAATTTTTCTGCCCTATACCTGTCCCTTCTATTTTAGCTGATGGCACAAATATCTTCCCAATTCCTCTTTTCTCCTTTTTCTTACCCTAGGAGGATCCCATTGGTTGAGAAAATATATTGATTCTTGACTATAATCTGTATAGTAGATCCCCATTTCTTCGCTCATAGATGTAGAGTAAGCATGATCGGGGAAGGCATTAGCAGGTTTGGGAGGGATGTGTGGCAGGAAGGGTCTCACAGAGGGTTAGTGTTTGGTCTGCATCTTGAAGAAAATAAAGGAACCCAAGAAGAGGATATGGGAATGGAGTGTATTCCAGGGGAGACTGCCAGTCCAAAGGCAGAACATGGTGGGGAAAGGGCAAGGAAAAGCAAAACAGCTGGTTTGGCTGGAATGTAGAGTTCTTAGAAGAGAGTCCTAAGTAATAAGATTGGAAAGATATAATAGAAAAAGGGCTTTGAATACTAATTTGAATACTAATTAAATGAGTTTATATTTGATCCTAGAGGTACCCTAGAGCCACTGGAGTTTACTGAATAGAGTAGTAAAATGGTCAAGCCTGTTATTTGGAAAATTTGTCAGTCATGTAGAGGATGGATTAAAGTGAGGAAAGACCAGAAGCAAGAAAAACAATTAGGTGATTATTGCAATAGAAAGGCAATATGGCTAGGGCCTGAACTAGGCTGGAGACAGAGTAAGTGGAGAAATGGAGACGTGTTTGAGAGATGTTGGAAGTGGGGCCCAGAAATGACCATATTTGGCAACGGATTGGATGTATATGGTGAGAATGAGAAGCTGAGAATGGAAAGGTTGGATTTTTGTTTTTGTTGTATTATTTAATCATTTTTCAGTCATGTCTGATTTACTGTAACTACATTATGGGTTTCTTGGCAAAGATAGTGGAGTGAATTTTTTTTTATCCAGTAGTGTTTCTATGGGGCTTATATCCCAAAGAGATCATAAAGGAGGGAAAAGGACCCACATGTGCAAAAATGTTTGTGGCAGCCCTTTTTGTAGTGGCTAGAAACTGGAAACTAAATGGATGCCCATCAATTGGAGAATGGCTGAACAAATTATGGTATATGAATGTTATGGAATATTATTGTTCTGTAAGAAACGACCAGCAGGATGATTTCAGAGAGGCCTGGAGAGATTTGCACGAACTGATGCTGAATGAAATAAACAGAACCAGGAGATCATTATACATGGTAACAACAAAACTATATGATGATAAATTCTGATGGACGTGGCTCTTTTCAACAGTGAGGTGATTCAGGCCAGTTCCAATGGTCTTGTGATGGAGAGAGCCATTTGTACCTAGAGAGAGGATTGTGGAGACTGAGTGTGGATAACAACATAGTATCTTCACTCTTTTTTGTTGTTGTTTGCTTGCTTGAATTTTGTCTTCTTTCTCATTTTTTTTTCTTTTTGGTCTATTTTTCTTGTGCAGCATGATAATTGTGGGAATACATATAGAGGAATTGCCCATGCTTAACATATTGGATTGCTTCCCATCTAGGGGAGGGGGTGGAGAGAAGGGAGAGAGAAAAAGATTTGGAACACAAGGTTTTGCAACAATGAATGCCAAAAATTATTTATGCATGTGCTTTGAAAATTAAAAAAAAGATTTTTTAAAAAGTATTTGTACAAATAAAACCAGTGCAGCTTCAATTAAAAGAGATAGTGATGGGGAAAAATCTTTATGCCAAGTTTTTTTTGAAAAAGGTTTTGCAAATTTTTTTGAAAAATGTTTCACTTCCAAGATAAATAGGGAACTGATCAAAATTTTAAAAGTACTATTCCCTAACTGAAAAATAGCCAAAGAACTAGTTTCAAAGGAAGAAAGCAAAGTTATTAATAACTACATACAAAAAATTGCTCCAAATCACAAATAATTAGGGAAATACAAATTAAAGCAACTGTGAAGTTCTACCTCATATTCATTAAATTGGCAAAATAGACAAAAAAGGAAAATTATAAATGTTGAAGGGGCTGAGCCATAACTGGTATATTAGTGCACTATTGCTAGAGTTATGGAATGATCCAGCCATTTGGGAAAATGACTAAATTTTGCATACCCCTATATCATAACTAGATCTATGCCTCCAAAGAAATGAAGAAAAGATGAAAAGCCCCTATATGCACAAAAATATTTGCAACAGTTTTTAAGGAGGTGACAAAGAACTAGAAACTACAGGGGAATCCATCAATTGAAGCATAGATGAACAAAGTATGTCATATGAATGCAATGAAATACCTTGTGCCATGAGATATAATGAAGGGGATGGTTTTAAAGAAACATGAGAAGTCTTACATAAACTGATGAAGAATAAAATGAGTAGAACAATTTATA
>JAJPUD010000346.1:215137-297082 GCA_023553655.1 Myrmecobius fasciatus
TTTTTTTTCTCATTTATACATTACCCTATACACAAACACCTAAGTTACACAATTACAAAAAGGAAAGACCTACTGAACCAAGGGAAAAAATGAGGGCTTACAAAGATGGAAATTTAAAATCTTTATTAAGCTTTATCTTGGAGATCTGGAGTCGAAAGGACTTTGTTAGTTCAGCAAGAGAGCGTGCAGATTTGTTTCTCATTTATTTACCACTGCCAATGTAAAAAGTCCAATCACGGTTTAAAGTCAAATTATGAGATACTTGAAGTCAATATTGCATCTGACATTAGCCCATAACTATGGAAGAGTCATTTTAATCTCTCTGAGATTCAGTCTCCTCATCTGTAAGATGGAGATGATACTGCTTGTAGAACTTAGCTCAGAGAGATCCAGTGACATCATAAGCCATTAGATTTATTTAGAGCTAGATTGAACCATAGAAGCTCCTTTGCCCAACGTTCTCAAAGTGACAACAAGTCTAGCTCAGCAAAATCTCTGTCCTGGAACAAATGCTCAAGCATATTCTGGGCTCTGTACCACTGGGGAGCATCGTTCCAAGAGTGACTCCCAGATTTCCAAGGGTGTGACTTTATCCTTTTATCAGAAACAGGAGCAGAATTATTGGCATTTAGATCCCTGATTATGAGCCAGAACCAAGAGATAACAACAGCCTGAGATCCTCAAAATAGGGGCCCAAAAAGTGCCCCAAGTGACTGCTGGAGAGAGATGGTTTTATAGTTTCTGTGGGTCCTTCATGGAAGTCATTTAGTGAAGACAGATGAAGAATATACAAACCCTTCATTTTAAAATTTTAACTTTCGGTACGAGCCTATGATTTCATTGCTGAGTGTAGCATAATCCTGGTGAGAAAGCTTCCTTTCCCAGGCTAGATCAGCCATTTGGAGGCACCTTCTAGTTTTAGAGACTTGCCTGAAACTTTGAGAAATTAAGTAGTAACCCAGAGTTACTGTCACATGTGTCTGAGATAGGACTCAATTTCAGGTCTTCCTGATTCCTGAGGATAACTCTTAATCCATTCTGGCATGCTGCCTCTCAATCTATTTATTAATAATTTCATTTTTCCTGCATCTTTTCTATATGTTTGTATCATCTATCTATTTTCCATATATCTATGTCATCTATCTGTATGTTTGTCTTTTTATATGTATAATCTATTATCTATTAATCTATTATCTTTATTTATCTATTGATCTATATATCTGTTTATGTTACCTATATATCTATTTATGTATCTGTCTGCCTGCCTGTCCATCTGCCTATCCATTGATCCATCTATCTATCTAAATATTTTTGATGTGTCTCTGTCTATTTATTCAACTGTCTGTAAATATCATTTATCATCTATCGATCTATTTATTCATTATCTATCTAACATTTATATATCAATTTTTCTATCTACCCATTTATGTATGCATATATCTTTCTATCTTTGACGTGTCTGTATCTATTTGCCTATAGATAATTCATATCATCTATTGACTAATATCTATTTATCAATTTTCTACCTATCCATTCATCTATCTATCTATCTATCTATCTATCTATCTATCTATCTATCTATCTATGTATCTATGTGTATGTCTACCTAATTCATCTATCTTTAATGTGTTTGTATCTATCTATCTTTCTGTAGGTATCATTTATCATCTATCTATTGATTTGTCTCGATCTAATTATCTATCTTTGCTTTTGGAGAAAAGAGATCTGGATTTGAGTACTGGATCTAGTTTATGAAAGCTAATAATTTCTTTAGTCCAATTTAACTTACCCTCACCCCTTTTCAGTGCCTATTTTCCAGATGAGGAATCTGGAAAAAGATTACCATGTGATTCACATCAGATAGACAGTATGCAGAAGAGTTTAAAAGTGTTCTCAGGTCCTCAGACTTGAAATCTAATGCTCTTTCTGTTGTCTTCCCACTTACTAGTAATGTATCCATGGATTAGATTTTTTTAAACTTTTTTTGGGACAGTTTCCATATATGTAACATAGAGACAGTAATTCTTGTATCACCTGAGCCATTGAGAACACTGCTGCATGTCTTTTTAAAAATATTTTTTTTTTTGGGACACTGATACATTGTTGGTGGAACTGTGAACGGATCCAACCATTCTGGAGAGCAATTTGGAGCTATGCTCAAAAAGTTATCAAACAGTGCATACCCTTTGACCCAGCAGTGTTTCTACTGGGCCTATATCCCAAAGAGATTTTAAAGGAAGGAAAGGGACCCACATGTGCAAAAATGTTTGTGGCAGCCCTTTTTGTAGTGGCAAGAAACTGGAAATTGAAAGGATGCCCATCAATTGGAGAATGGCTGAATAAATTATGGTATATGAATGTTATGGAATATTATTGTTCTGTAAGAAACGACCAACAGGAGGATTTCAGAGAGGCCTGGAGAGACTTGCATGAACTGATGCTGAGTGAAATCAGCAGAACCAGGAGAACATTATACACAGCAACAAGACTATACGATGATCAGTTTTGATGGACATGGTTCTCTTCAACACTGATGTGATTCAAACCAGTTGTTCGGCGATGAAGATAGTCATATACATCCAGAGAGAGGCCTGTGGGAACTGGGTGTGAACTACAACACAGCATTTTAACGCTTTCTGTGAATGTTTCCATGCATTTTGTTTTCCTTCTTAGGTTGTTTTTTTCTTCTTCTCTTTCTAGATCTGGTGTTTCTTGTGCAGTAAGATAACTGTATAGATATGTATACATGTATTTGTAATATAATTTATCCTATTTAGCATGTATTAGATTACCTGTCATCTAGGGGTGGGGGGTGGGGGGAAGGAGGGGAAAAGCTTGGGGAAAAAAGTTTTTGCAAAGGTCAATGTTGAAAAATCACTCATATGTTTTGTAAATAAAAAGCTTTATATAAAAAATAAATAAAGACTCTCAAAAAAAATAAAAATAAAACCAAAAAAATATTTTTTTGATTTTATGTCTTTAAAAGACTTTCTAAATAAGAGGTGTTGGTTGCCACAGTCTAGTTATTTTGCTGTGGATATGTGAATACAGCATCAGAAGGGCTGCTGCCCATAGTTTCAAGGGCTTCTGCTGACTCAGAAGTCTACTGATCTAAAAATCTAAGTTTGAACACACTTGTGAAAACTTGAGTTTTTTCAACACCTTCCAGACAACTCTGGAGAAACTTTGGAATAACTCTGATTGTGTTAAATATATCCATTGGTTTTCCATCTCCCCTTTCCCCTTGGCTGTGTATACTTGTGGTTATAATATGAAGAAGTAATGACTAGGAAAGCAGCTAGCATTTATAGAGATGCCCATAGTTTTCCTGTCCCTGCTTCTCCTGTGCCAACTGGGGGGAACATTTTCTGGCTTTTCTTTTCAATGGCCACCAACAGATGATAGCAGATTGAAAAAAGAGAGAGAAAACCCAGTATTCATTAAAAATACCCTGGGATGCTGGCCAATGCAAACCTTTCTTCTTGGCCTGTGTATTGGACACACCTTTCCAACCACTACTTCCCTGGGTGAGAGGAGGTGGACGGATATGGCACTTGAGGCTCTTTCATTAACATTCTTTGGTATTGCTGGATCAGGTTACAAGCCAAAGTGACATTTACTGGCATCAAAAACCTGCTAATTATTTGGCTGGAAATATTTGGGGTCTCTTGAATTGTTGAAGTGTTTGGGGGTATTTGAAATGGGAGGAAAAAACTTAACTTTGATATAATTGATTCTGAATTCCTAGAGTAGATGGAAAAAATTCCATATTAGCACATTAAGGGGGAGCTTTCTTGTATATTGATGATGATAGTTAACATTGATATAGTGTTTTAAGGTTGCAAAGTACTGTACATTATATCATTTGATCCTCACAATAACTCCAGAAACTAGGTGCTATTATTATCTCCATTTTGGAGATAAGATAATTAAGTCTGAGGGAGGAAGTGCTATTATTTTCCCCATTTTAGAGATGATAAAACTAGGATTGAGGAAGTTAAGTGATTTGTTCAAGTCACACAGCTAGTAAGAACCTGAGGTAGGAAGTGAACTTAATTACCATCAATTACAAGACCAATTCCCTATCCATCACAATGACTAGCCGTCTTCCTATAATCTTCCCAGGACCCCAGATGATCAAAGGTGCAGTTTCTAAAGAGAACAAGTTGTCTGCCTTCTTGTTTTATGTCACTGTCAACTCTCAATACGAAGATCAGCTGTAGATTTCTCTTATACTTTAAAAGGATCTTTCTTTAGAAATCATAAAACTTTTATTTTATCTCTTGATAATTTGTACATGCAACAAGAAAGCATAAATAAGGAAGATATCTGGTCTTCTTATAGAGATAGGGCTTTGGAATCCATGATTCTTTTGACTCCCTGATAAAAATAGAAGAGCTCTATGAGGACTTAGGATGATAGATCTGTAGCTCAGAGGGAATTTAGAAGGCCATCACTGCTTGATTTTACAGATGAGGAAACTAAGGCACAGAGAACTTAAGGCCCTTCTCAGTTTCTTTTTCATTCCCATATATCACGCTATGTCTCTGATGCTCAGTAGCCATTACCCAGCCTCCTGGATCTTCTATCACCTTGGGTCTTTTCCATATGTTAGGGACTGAGACTTTTTACCCTCTTTTTATTATTACTAAAAGTATTTATTTATTTATTTTTGCTGAGGCAATTGGGGTTAAGTGACTTGCCCAGGGTCACACAGCTAGGAAGTGTTAAGTGTCTGAGACCAGATTTGAATTCAGGTCCTCCTGACTTCAGGGCTGGTGCTCTCTCCACTGCGCCACCTAGCTGCCTCAAAACTTTTTATTTTCAAAACATGTGCATAGATAATTTTCAGCATTCACCCCTGCAAAACCTTGTGTTCTAAATTTTTTACCTTCCTACCCCCCCATTCTCTCCCTTAGATGGCAAGTAATCTAATATGTTAACCATGTGTAATTCCTCTATACATGTTTCCACAATTATTGTGCTGCACAAGAAAAGTCTGATCAAAAAGTAAAAAAGTGAGAAAAAGCAAAACTGCCAGGAAAAACAACAGAGTGAAAATACTATATTGTGATCCATACTCAGTTCCCACAGTTCTCTCTGAGTGTAGATGGGTCTCTTCATCCTAAGATCATTGCAACTGGCCTGAGTCATCTCATTGTTGAAGAGAGCCATATCCATCAGAATTGATCATCATATAGTCTTGTTGCCGTGTATAATGATCTCCTGGCTCTGCCCATTTCACTCAGCATCAGTTCATACAAGTCTCTCCAGGTTTCTCTGAAATCATCCTGCTGGTAGTTTCTTACAGAACAATAATATTCCATAACATTCATATACCATAATTTATTCAGTCATTCTCCAACTGATGGGCTGCCACAAGCATTTTTATATCTGTTTGCTTCAGTTTCCTCACCTGTAAAATGAGAATAATAGCACCTGCCTCACAGTGTTTCTGTGAGAATCAAATGAGAAATTATTTGTAAAACACTTAGTAGAGTTCTTGATACAATAAGCACTTCAGCCTCCTTCATTGCTATCTAAGTAATCTTCAACTTCAATTTTATGTTATTCATATACATTCATTTTTACATATTTTCACATTAGTTGTATCAGGAGAGAAAAATCAAAATGAAAGGAAAAATCACGAGAAAAAAACAGCAGAAAAAAGATGAAAATAGTATTCTTTGATCTGCATTTGGTCTCCATAATTCTCTCTCTGGATGTGGATGGTATTTTCCATCCAAAGTTTATTAGAATTATTGCCTTGGATCACTGAATTACTGAGAAGAGCTAAGTCTATGATTGTTGATCATAACATAATCTTGCTATTGCTGTGTACAACATTTTCCTGGTTCTGCTCACTTCTCTTAGCATCAGTTCATATGCCTTTCCAGGCTTTTCTGAAACCAGCCTGCTAATCATTTCTTACAGAACAATAATATTCCATAACATCCATATACTATAATTTATTCCGACATTTCCCACCTGATGAGTTTCCAGTTTCCCTCAGTTTCCAATTCTTTACCACCACAGAATGAATTGCTACAAACATTTTTTGCACATGTGGGTCCTTTTCTCTCTTTTATGATCTCTTTGGGATACAGGAACAGTAGAGACCCTGCTGGACCAAATATCTTTTGGGTACAGTTCCAAATTGCTCTCCAGAATGGTTGGATCATTTTACAACTCCACCAACAATGCATCAGTGTCCCAGTTTTCCCACATCCCTTCCAACAGTCATCACTATCTTTTCCTGTCATCTTAGTCAGTCTGAGAGGTGGAGATGGTACCTCAGCTCAACTTCAGTTCTCAGTTCTTCATGACTTAGTCATCCAACTTCAGCATAAGGATATTACTATTGAAAAGGTTATGATGAGGAAAATAGTATCTCCATTTTGCAGATTTACTGAAACTCAGAGCAATTAAGTAATGTGTGCTGCCCAGAAGCAGTGAATAGCAGAGCTAGATCTCCAAGAGAGGTCTAATATTGGTTCCAGTTTATCTTGCAATTTCCTTTGACTATGTTTTATACAGACATGATCTTACTCAGCAGACATTTTCTTTTCCTTCCTTCCTTCATTTTTCCCTCTTTTCTTCCTCCCTCCCTCCTTTCTTTCTTTCCTTTCTGCAGTTAAGTGACTTGCCTAGGATCACACAGTTAGTATCTGAGGCTGCATTTGAACTCAGATCCTCTCGATTCCAGGGCTGGGGCTTCATCCACTGACCCCCCTAGCAGCCCTAATTATGTTTTTTTCAGTGGGGAGGCAGATGTCTGGTTCAGAATTGCCACCATTCAGTTCCTTTAGTCTCTGACTTTCAGAAAGATCATCACTAGTGGTGTATTATCAGAAAATGACCTTATTAATTAGTTGAAAAAAAACTGGCAAAATTAATCCTTGCTTAATAAAGTGTTTACTTTGATTATCCCAATATATTCTTAATTGACCTGCACAATCCTCTAGTGCATCATGGGAAAAGCAGGTCATTGCCATAGCCAGAGGGAAAGTTCAGACTTTTGTTTTCTTTCTGGCTTAAGACCATTCAGTTGTGGGGAAAAAGTCTTCACTACTCTCTCACTTTCCCCCAAACATTTCATAAAATCTGCTCATTGTTAGTTTGCTTGCTCTGATGAGGGTCTGGATTGATGTTATACAATCTTGGCTACATGTATAATCTTTTTTTTCTCCTTTTCCAGGGGGCCAAGCTGTGTTATTTTGCAGCCCAGAAGGGTCTGCCAATATTTGGAGATGAATAAACTCTGGGAATGTCCAGAATTGCTGATACCGCTTAGATCTCCCAGGTTTCAAGATCCCAAAAGTGTCTGTTGTGTGTGTGTGCACATGTGTGTGAAAATGTATGTATTTGTAGCAAAAATATACAGAGGGCACTCGCTGGGTCAGAAGGGCTAGCTAATAAGAAACACATTCTGAATATAGCAGCAGAAATATACTGATCAGCACCTCGTGAAGCCGAAAATCATGAGCTTGGAATGTGGGCTTTGGGGAGGGCAACTGCTTCTCAGAGTGGACAGTTCTGCAGTGGGATATTTGGCAGGATCAAAGTGTGGGTCTGTGGAAATTAGGGTTTTGTTTTCTTTCTCAAATCTCTTTTCTCAATTCCCTTTGAGTTTTGCAAAGTTTTGTAGGTTAGTCCATGGAGCAGGACAGGAAAAAGGAATTTGGGGGATTTTAGTTTCCCCAGTGGAATATCTCAAAAAATTACAATGCATCTTTTTTTCTTAAATTGAAACCCTCAGGACAAAGGCAACCAGCTGAAGCATTCTTGAATTAGACCTATAGTACCAAGGAGTGCCCATTATATACAGTTGTTTAAGGAATGAGAAGTGATGGTTTTATAGAAGAACATGAAGACTTTGTCACTGTTCTCAGGGATTTTAGCTCAAAAGCTGAGTTGAATTTAGGGGATGTGATGGAAAATTCTATATTTCTCACTTATCAATGTTTTCCCGCCCGTTATTCTTAAGTGTTGCCCCATCTTCAGAAATGGTCATGATGCCAGACTATTAGGAAGCACTTTCTCTGGGTGGTACCGACCTTCCTCATGGAAACATCATTTTTAATTTCCACTAGCTACAAGCCTAACATCTCTTGTCAAGTTCCTTTTCAAATGAAAACATTATTTTTTAAAAAATTTTTCATTGGTGTGGATTTATAACGCCAATCCTTTGGAGCAGAATTGTAACTAGGGCAGAACAAAGGGCGACCCATTTAGAGAATATTGAATTTGCAGAGCCAATCAGCACTCTCAACATACAAACAGCAAAGGTTATTAATTAATTAGTGAGGACAATTTGTTGAAATAGAAAATTATCATCTGAGAGTTTTGGTGAGAGCTTCTCTTAAACTGCCACTCAACAGTGGTCTCCTCTTGGTGTCTCCTGGCCTCTCTCTACCTCCATTGCATATTCAATTTGGGCTGCTTTCTCTGAGAATGTAAGGTAATCACCCCAGTTATAAAAGTTCTTAATTAATGCTCTGCAGGGGAAATCCTTATTTTCTCTTAGGTGGTTGTTCATGTGAGTTGGCACTAGCAGGCCAGTGATCAAATAGCTGGACTTTTTCCTTTGTAATTAATGGAGTCAAAGGGAATAGAAAACCTTTCTATTGAATTATGATTTTTAAAAAATCAGAATATTAAACCAGCTAAGCATAACAACAAATTACTTTTAAAAATGGGATACAATTTAGAGCAAGATTTTCAGACATGTAAACACATATTTATATTTATAGTTATAATTAGGGTTTTTATAGTTATTTTAGCTTATAATTTATATAAAATATAAATTATGGTTTATAATTAGGCTATAGTATAATTAATTTTAACATCAGCTAGACATTATGTAGGTTTATTATGACTATCCTTTCAAATCTGAATGAATGAGAAATACTGCCCTATGTGTCAGGGATCCAAATAAAAGTGTGACTGCCCTCAAGAAGCTTATACACTCAAGGGGAGGGAGAAGAGATAGTATATATAATAAAGAAGTAGGGACTGGGCAGACTTATTGAGATTTGGAAACCAAGGTCTTCATTTTATAGATAAGGAAAGCAAGACTGCAAAGTGATTTTTCTAAATCTTGGTGAGAGTACTGGACCTGGAGTCAGGAAGATCTGAATTTGAATCCTGACTAGCTGTGTGATGCTGGGCAAGTTACTTAATGGCTACCTGCCTCAGTTTTCTCATTTGTAAAATGGGGATAAAAACAGCACCTTCTTCCCTCTTTCCATTGTACTTTAATATGCCCTAGGGCCACCAGATTGACCTTTTGTGGGGAGAGTGGGATTAGCAAATTTAGGAAGATGATTTACCAATGATTTCCCTGTAATCTAGAGGATTCATTTCAAGAAAGAAATGAGGAATTGGAGGAATCTGATACAATCTTTCTCTGGCCCTTTCCCTCTTCCTAAAAAACAGTTAATAAGTCAGTCCGGTGTTTCATTTTTGGGTGCCAACAAATCTTCTTTCTTAGCCTGAGAAATTATCTCTTAATATTAAGTGGAAAAGGACCCAAGAGGATTCTTTTTGGAAGGAGACTTCTCCAACTTCGTGATAATGTCAAATGAGAAGGAAACTGATAACTCAATTTTCTTTGGGTCCAGAAGCCTTCCCATTTTGACCACAAACATTTTTTATTATCTTCAGGCTGTGGGGAGCTCATAGATAGGCCCTTTTTTCCTCCCCACTTCTCTGCTTTTAATTATGTTTTTGCTGCATAAATCAATGGTCAGTTTGACCTGAGAGCATCCTGTTCTTGGTTGAGTGGAAATGCCCTTAGCCCAGGCAGGTCTTTACCATTCAATCTCCGTGTCATTCTCCAGCATGACCATTGGCCTGATACTCCCCGAGGAGAGGATACGGTATCACTTCCCTAACATTTATGAGGCTGATGAGCCAGTGATGGATAGCTCTGGGATAGGACCAGGTCCAGAGAGTTGACCCAGCACCCCCAGGACATGTGTCTGCAATCTCCAACAGCCAGTCAAGGGAGACTGGCTAATCCTAAACGTATTCTCTGTCAATCTGGGTCAAGACCTGTGAGAATCAGGATATTACAGGTGCAGAGGAACATGACGACGAAGTTTTGTGTTGTGGGAATAGGTCTTTAGAGGTTTATCAATCTCTGTTAATCAGCCCCCATCTGTGTGGACTAACTTCTCCATGTGGGTTGAAGCAGAGAAGGCTCCGATGTCTACCAGGCAGCCCATTTCATTAATTAATTCAATTCAAATAAAATTGACAATCATTTATTAAGCACCTCCCAGGTTTTGGGAAATAAAAAGATAAAAGCCCAAAGTTTATATTCCACTGAGATACTCAAATAAGTGAAAAGAAGGTCAATTGAGAAGAAAAAGAACTTTAGTATTGTGAGTCTCTGAGAATATTTCCTAAAGTGAGTACTAAAGGAAGATAATGAATGTTACTTCCTGGCTGTGTGACCCTTTGCAAGTCACTTAACCCTGATTGCCTCAGCAAAAATAAATAAATAAATAAAGGAAGATAATATTTCTGAGAGTCTGAAAGGAAGCAGGACTACATACTAGGCCAGGAGTCAGGAGAAAAGCAGGGTAGCTCCTGAGAAAGCAAGGAGGTAATAGAGTATGAAGGGGAGTAAAATGATATAGAATTGGAAAAGTAGATTGGACCTACAGCAGATTTTTAATTCCAGAGTGCTAAGTTTGTATACTATCTCTGAAGTAATAGGGAACTATTATGGGTTTTGGATCAAAGGAGCAACATGAGTTTAATAAATACCTAGAATGTGCATTTATTAGTCATCTAAAATGTGCATTTATTAGTCACCTAAAATGTACAAAATTAAAGGAATGGGCATACAAAGGGAAGGGAGGGAGGGGGGCTGCAGCATTTGCAGAGGTAGTTATAGGGCACATACAAAGAATTCTCTCCTAGATAATGACTTTAATGCCAGCCTAGACTCAGGACTAGTGGTCTGGAGTAGGGTGTGCTTCTATATCTGGGGCTCTTGGATTACCTGCCAAATGCAGGTAAGTGGCAGGTAGTATTGGTAGTCACTGGGATGGGATCCTGTGAGAGTTGCTCCTCTTGGTGATGGCTGTAAGACCCTGGGCTGGATGTAGGGGTTGGTGATCTGGACAAGGGTGATTAGCACTGCTGTATCTGAAGCTCAGAGCTGTACTTTGGCAGCTGCCAAAATTGGATTGGAGAGGGCTAAGGTGGAAATATCAAGGAAACTGAACATTCAAAAAAGAGAATGGATCTACAAGTGAATACCTAAAAGAATGCAGGACTTGGAGGTCAAAAGATGTGAATTCAAATCCTGACAGACACTTTTAACACTGACACTCAGCAAGACACTTAATTGCTCTCAGCCTCAGTCTATAAAATGGGAACAATCATAATAATTGCATTAAATGACAACATAACATTACATGATATGACACGGGTGTTTTGCAAATCTTAGGGTGGAATATAAATATTAACTATTAAATGATAACATAAATGATATGCTTTGCAAACCTTAGGATAGAGTATAAATATTAACTATTAAATGATAACATAGCATTAAATGATATGACACGGGTGCTTTGCAAACCTTAGGGTGGAATATAAATGCTAACTATTACTATGTTAATGCCCCTAGAGAGGTCATCTCTTTTAAATTTAAAGTTCTGTCACACAGACTTTCTCTCCCTCCAACTAGGGTAGGAATCATGACTCAGACACAAATCAGGCTTGGGGTACATAATGCCCTGATTTCACATCTGTTTCAGGTCTAGAAGTATTTGCATTGTGAAAGAAAATGGAGACAGATTTTGTTTTCCTGGCTTAGGGGATTGTTTTGCAATGCCTGGAGTGCTGCACTTGCCATTGGGATGAATGAAAAGTTTGTCAGAAGCCTCTCTCCTCCTTCCCCCCAAAAGAGTCTGAGGGGCCTCCATTTTCTGACTTTGATTTTTCCTTAACTCCTTGCAATGTGACCTCCCCAACCCTCTGCTAAAACTTCTGACCAGTGACCTCTTAATACCAAGGCCAGTGGCTTTTTTTCTGGCCCATATCTTCCTTGACCTTTCTTCAGTTGACTTTCCTTTCATGTTTTATTCTTTCTTCTTTCTCAGTTTCAGAAAGACCAGGTTCTTCTCATACCCCTTGAATGGTTCCTCTGTTGTTGTTCAGTCTCTTTGGCTGTGATTAACCCATTAGGAGTTTTCTTGGCAGAGATACTGGAGTGTTGGCCATTTCGTTCTCCAGCTCATTTTACAGATGAGGAAACTGAGGCAAACAGGATTCAGTGACTTGCTTAGAGTGACCCAGCTGGTCAGTGTCTGAGGCCAGATTTGAAATCAGGAAAAGGACACAGTGCCCTATGCAATATGGCCCTTTCTCTGTATATTGTGTCATTTCTCACTTTCCTCCCAATTCCTTAAGGTGGATATTCCCCCCTTGTTCTCCTCTTGCTACCTCTTTCTTCCCTGATAATCTCATTTATTTCTACAGTTTCAGTAACCACCTCTGTGAAGATGATTCCTTAATCTTTCCTCTTAATATTGACCTGGTTTCCTGGCTCCAGACCTGCCTCTCCAAGTACCTGTAGGTCATTTAATCTTGTTGAATAAGTCACACAGTGTTATTTGAGTAAATTGGAATCACAGAGTGGGCAGATGTTTTTCTGCTCAGGAAGACCCTCTGTGGGCACCTGGCATTTAACACTGGCAGCTGTGATTATGTAGGTAGTCTGAGATTTCATGGTGGCCAGATCCTTATCAGAACCTGGAGCTGTTTCCAAATTGATAATGGAACAAAAGAATTATAGAATCTCAAACTTGATGGAATTGTTAACAACCTCCAGTTATGGCAATTTTTAAAGTTGAGAGATTTCCTGTGATTCATCAATATAGAACTGTTTGTGGCAGAGAATCTTGAGTAGCCAGATTTTGCCAATCATGTGTCCCTTTCTTGTTTGGGGGTAGATTACACTTACAGGATCTTTTCATCAACCTGATTCTTCAATATTCACATAGAGACAGTCCAAGTATTAAATGTTTGCAAACTGCCATTTCAACGTTGAATAAAAGGTGTTTTCATTTATTCATTTGGGTGAATCCAATTTAACATGATTTTATTTCTTCTATGGGAAATCTTTTATTAAACTTGAGAAGAGTCATGTTCTAATCTCTTTCTTATTAGAACTTACCAATGAAGAATGGCTCAGAGCAGTCAACAGATATTAGACTCATCCAAAATTGCCTTCAATCAAACAAAGTCAATATTTTCAGTTAAAAACTTGTACCACCCAGGGAAGGCTTCCAGAAATCAGAATTGAAATTGGAGAAAATATCCTATCTTCTTTCTTTGCCTTTGGAATTTTTCCCCATGGACAATGATGAGATCTTAGCTCTCAGAGATCACAGACAATGGATCAATTTAAGACACTCAAGTTCTTTCTTGACTGGAAAGTGAGTGTTTATGGGATTCACCATGGGAGAGGATAGTCCAGGATGCTCTTGGAATCAGAAAATATGTGTTTATATATCAGCTATAATCAGCAATTTTTCTGTTATCCCATTCTGGGCAGTAGAATGGTGGCCAAAGTGGACCCTGGACAATCTGAGCTTTCTTTTGTCTAATATGTGTCAGGAAGTCACTTGGGATGGTAGATTGTCAAATGAGCCTTTTTTTCCCTTTCAGAAATTCTTTACTTTGAATTTGTTTTATTGCTTTTCTCTGTATGGTCATCTCTTTGTCTTAGAAGCTTTAGCTTACTTAAGGCTTAGTTTATGTATTCCCTCTTATAGGAAGCCTTCCTGGATATTCTTAATTCCTAAAATTCTCTGTTGTTGTACAATGGAAAGAGCTTTGGGGAGTGAGAGGATGGGAGTTCAAATTCTGCCTTGACACTTACAAACCGACCTGAGACAAGTTGTTCCCTCAGCTTCATTTATCTCATTGGTAAATCATTTGATGATTGGAGGTCATTTTGAATGTTAATTAGATCCATGATTCCTCTTCAAGCTACTTTTTACTACTCTATTTGCTATAATTCTCTTCATTCTATAACCTCCTTGAGAGGAGGCTTAGTTTTCCCAGTGTTTTGCATTTTCAGTATCTAACACAATGCCATATATGAATCAAGGTCTTACTGAATATTGGTGAAATTGAATTGATCTGATCTGATTTTTCTGGATTCAAACTATAACTATCTTAGAGCTCATTGGAGCTAGTTTGGGTCTAGTCTTAATTTTTTTTCTTTTCTTAAATTACATTTGAGGAACTGAGAAATGGAAATACCCTGATGGAGAAAGTAGAAATGTAGAACATTTTGCAGCAGTGAAATATTTGGCAAGACACAGAGAAATAGATATCCAAGGAAAGCAAATGATTTGTTTCCTCACCTCCTTGCCTTCCTGTTAGTTACATCAGGCCCCCTCTCTGGGAGGTGGGTGGTGGGTCTAGGGGGTGGGAAGGGGGTAGGTGGTGAAGAATTAGTCCTGCACAACTGTGTAGTGTCATAGCCAGTACATAATTCTATCTAGGAGTTGGGAGAAGGGAAGGAAAGGGGAAAGGATATTCCCTCTATGCCTGCAGACTTCAATTCTGTGTGGTCCCAGTTTACCCTTGAGTTCTTCAAGTCAGGAATAAGTTGTAAAGCTTCTGAGAGGACACAGCAGACCCAGACTTTCTTCCTTGTACTTTCTAATAGGATTGATAGTCAGGAGTTCACTACTGGTCCTAGGCTTCAAGACTGGTGCAAATTCCCTTTGACTTCTCTCTACGTTATGACTCATTTTTAAAAAGCATTGTTGATCTCTTTCCTGAACTACTTATCTTTTCTTCTATCTAAATGCTCTATAATTTAATCCCAAGATACCATTGCTTCTCTTTCTCCCTCTACTGATTTCTACCCTAATCTTCTTCACTTTGGGTCCTATGTTCATACATCCTTCAAATGTACAATGATGATTATTCAAAACTTACATCAATGATTCTCCACCTTTAATCTACTGAGTTGATCTCTTAGTTCCATTTCCACAGCATCTCTTGGATCGAGTCTCTTTTCTCCACTCACATGGCCACTGTCTCTTTCTTGGACTGCTACAAATTCTAACAAATGGTCTATTTGCCTTTAGTCTCCTCCATTTCCAATCTATCCTTCATGCCAAATTGATATTCCTAAAACCTGGTCTGACTTATGAGCATTATCCCACTCAAAGCTTTCAATGACTACCTATTACCTGTATTAGAAAATATACATTTCTTTTTTTGCCATTTAAAGCCCTGAATGAACTGGCCCCAATCTGCTTTTCTAGATTTCATTTTCTGGACTTTAAATCAATAGAATTCCTTTGGATGTTATATCTTTTTATAACCATATTCAAATCTTGAATCCCATCATAGTAAGATGTGAAAATTGCTTGTTTGTATTAAGATCTTTAATTCATATTTTAAAAATCTATTTATTCTTTGTGATTTTGTATATCAACATCAGAGGTCATACATCTTCCTTCTAGTTCTCTTTTTGGATATTATCTCCAGTACATCTCTATTTTTTCTCTACGGAATTCTTTACCCCAGCTTGTACCTGTTATTTTTAATTGATATAAGGCTTACCAAACGAATGGGAAAGCTTTCCTTCTCTTCTCACTTTTACAATTTCAAACCCTCTTGTTCAGATTGACTAAACTCCACAAAAGAGTACTGATATTAAGTATACTTCATCACTAACAAGATACTATTTATTCTTCTATTTTAGGTGATGGTCCAGAAATTCACATTTCATTTTCAAACATCATATCCTAAAGCTATCTTTTTCTCCCAAATCCCTGAACTTTAAATGACAACAATAAGAAAAATCTGGCTCTTTGACTTAAAATTTTATGAACTGTGGTGTCACTTTCTAGATCTTAGTTGCTTTTTCTACAAAAAGAGAGGTGTGAACTAGGTAATATCAGTTCTTTTCTAGCTTTAAATTCTATAATCTTTGAAGGACTCAACCAAATGTGATGTTTATTCCAGTTTGTATTTAATTGTTATGGTTTATATGCAATAACTTTCAGACTGGATACTTAAAATAATGTATCTTACACAAGTGGGAAGGAGCAGTATGCAGAATGATAGTTTCCAATCAAAATCAAGGATTTTGCTTTGGTGATATCTTGGTTGTCTTCCTTCACCTGAAGCATAACATATTCTGCTCCAGCCCTTTCCCTTCACTCTGTGTGTATCACCGTGCTTTAAATGTGTTTCTTGCAAACAACATATTGTTGGATTCTGGGTCTTAATCCAGTCTGCTATCTGATTCCGTTTTATGGGAGAGTTCATCCCATTCACATTCATAATTAAAATAACTAATCCTATATTTCCTGCCATCTTATTTACCCTAAATTATGGTTATTTTACCTTTTGATTCTAAAACATCAGGGCAGTTTTCTTTCATGATTTCCTGTAAGATAGTGTCTAGATTCTTTTTTTTTTTCATCATGGCTTTCAGGAAGTCCAGTAATCCTTAGATTGTCTCTCCTAGATCTATTTTCCAGGTCAGTTGTTTTTCCTAGGAGATATTTCATATTTTCTTCTATTTTTTCATTTTTTTGTTTTTGTTTGATTCTTGAAGTTTTATTGATTCATTCACTTCCATTTGTTCAATTCTAATTTTTAGTGTACTCTTTTCTCCAGCTATCTTTTTTAGCTCCTTTTGTAACTGGCCAATTTGTTCATTGCATACTTTTTCCATTTCATCAATTTTGTTTTTCAGTAAGTTGGTGTCTTTTTCATATCTCTTTTGAGGGCATTATATCCTCTTGCACTGATCTCAATTCATTTCCTCATTTATCCTCCAGCTCTCTTGAGATTCTTTATGCAATCTTCCAGGAAAGCCTTGTGAAAAGGGGAACAGCTCATATCCGCCTTTGTGGCTTCCTCTGGCATTGCTTTCCCTTTAGGAACCTCAGGATCTGAGATCTGCCCTTCTTTCTCTCCATAAAAGCTGTCTATGGTGAGAGCTCTCTTCTGCTTCTTACTCATTTTTTAGAGCTCGAGGCCTGTTTAAAGCAGAGGAGCAGCAGCTGCTTTAATTTGACCTGGGGCAATTCGGCTGATTGACTTTTGGGTGCTGGGCTGTCTGGCCTAGGACTGGCATTTGCAGTGGGTTACAATCTACCTTTTACCAAAGGCAGATCTGCCAAAGCACCAGCCTGCAATCAAGGCTGAGTGGCCCCAGAGTCTCCCAGGGACTTCCCAGGTGCTTAGAATTTGCCTGGATGAGTCCCAGCCTGGCTTCCTGCCCTGTGTCTCCTGGAGCTGCCATCTGAGCTCAGCAACAGACCCCTTGCTCATCTGGAACAGACCATTCTGAAGCTCTTCCAAGGTAACTTCTGGGAATGTTTTATACCCCAAATATTTGGGGGTGTTTTGATGCCAAAATCAGTTCAGAGGCTTAATCTGCTGTGGGTATGAAAGAAGGTCAGAGTAGGACACAGAGTCCTGTCTGCTCTCTGCCATCTTCTTGGTTGTCTTCCTTTGAGAACCATCTGTTCATATCCTTTGACTATATATCAATTAAGGAATGAATTTTCTTTTTATAAAGTTGCTTTGATTTCTTATATAATATTATAAGTCTTTTATCAGAGAAACTTTAATAGATTTCTTTCAGTTAAACATTTTCCTTCTAACTTTAGTTGCAGTGATTTGGTTGTGCAAAATTTTTCAATTGTACATAATCTGGACATGTGGGAATTTGTTTTGCTTGAAAATGATAATTGTTACGAAGGTTCTGCTTTTTTCATCGAGGAAGGTGTAGGAGGGAGAGAAAATGAGTATTTATTAATTTAAAGAATAATTTAAAAATTAAAAAAAAACTTGTGCATCTAAATTGTTTTAAAATGATACAGTGTGGAATTAGGGAAAGAGACAAGGAAAAGTCCTTGGAAGAATCACCAAGTTGTGAAGCTAAGAAAAGAGATTATAGTAAATTCACTGTGTCAAAGGCAAATGGCTACAAAATTAGAGAAATCAACAATGGAAATTATATGGCAGTCTCTCTCTCTTCATGCCTCCTTCCCCCTCTCCATCTTTCTTTCTCTCATCCTCTCCCTCTGTCTCTCTGTCTGTCCCTTTTTCTGTCTTTATCTTTCTCTGTCTCTCTGTGTGTCTGCCTTTCTCTGTCTCTCTCTCTCTTTGTCTGTCTCTGTTTCTCTGTCTGTCTCTCTGTCTGTGTCTCTCTTTCTGTCTCTATCTCTGTGTGTCTCTCTGTCTCTCTCTGTCTCTCTGTCTCTGTCTCTCTGTGTGTGTCTCACTCTATGTATCTCTGTATGTCTCTCTGTGTCTGTCTCTGTATCTGTCTCTTTCTGTCTCTCTCTGTGTGTCTCTCTGTGTCTATGTGTATGTGTGTGTGTCTCTCTCTTTCTCTATTTCTGTGTATGTGTGTTTCTCTCTGTCTCTGTCTCTCTCTGTGTCTCTGTCTCTCTCTGTGTCTCTCTGTCTCTCTCTGTGTGTCTGTGTCTCTCTGTGTGTCTATGTGTGTGTGTCTCTCTGTGTCTGTCTCTGTCTGTCTCTGTGTCTCTCTCTGTATGTCTCTGTCTGTCTGTCTCTTTCTCTCTTGGTATAAATGGCTGCCTAGTGAATGGGGCACCATTAGCTGGAGACAGGTCTGTGCTCACAAAGAATGTGCAGCTTGGACTATCTTTAGGGAGCAGTAACTTTAATTGGAAGCAAAGTTATTGTTAGAGGGAGAAGTCAAAGCTTTCCCAAACACAAATGCTGCCAGAACATACAGAGGAGATTAAAAAACTAAAATCCATGCTACTGCCCACTTAGCCGTACTGAGGACCTTTTGGAAAGAGGGCCCCAAACATGTGGGTCGTAATTAGAGCCCCTGGTGTTCCTTTAGCACCTTTCCAGGCACATACAGACTTAATTAGTGAGCCTTCTAACGGTCCCCAGCTCACGTTCTACAGGTGGGAAGAAAAGAAAAGAGGTCAAATTATTCCCCTCAGTTACACACTAGGGGCCAACATCCTGATGCCCAGGTCCCTCTCTCAAGGGCTGGGATGTAGCTGTCTGTGTGCAAGAACAACTGAGTCCTTCGGCCTCTTACTGCTCTGTCCAAGGCAGCCAAGCTTTGGACCGAGCCAGCGGCCTCCATGAATGGCCGAAGCTTAGAGTTCGAATCCCTGCTCCCTCCTTAATTTGCCTGACTTCTCTCCCGGGTATCCCTGGGATTGCTAACCCCCTTATAGCTGCCCCCCATACTTCATAACTTTCCTTCCTGGTTTTTCCTACAAGAGAGAAGCAGATTTAGAGACTCCAGGGATGAATCCCAAGGGTTCTGAACCAAGGTGACAAATGGGCTGTTTTGCCACATTGGCTCTCTATGAGAAACAGCCAATGTAGTTACCAACAAGAAAGACCTGGGAATGAGAATCGGGCTCCCCGCGAGTGTGAAGGGCAAGAGGCTTTTGCCACAATAGTCAGAAAATGTTTGTGTTTGTGCTCCTGTCGGCCACAAGGATGCTCAGAGGAAAGGTCGAAGGCGACGATGGCTTGAAGGATGCTGATCTCGTGTCAGTGATGTCAGGGAAAACTAAGTTCCTATAGTTTATATCTTTGTCAAATAAAGCACTTTAAACGGTTTGACTATGATGTGCAGGACGGTGCACTAGTTCTGGAGTCACAAAGATATTAAACAATACAACAGGGAAAGCTAAATGGTGCAATGGATAAAGTCAGACCCAGAGTCAGGGAGACCTGAGTTCAAATCTGGTCCCCAAGACATGTGAGCTGTGTGACTCTGGGCAAGTCACTTCACCCTGTTTGCTCCTTTGTCTCCTCATTTGTAAATGAGCTGGAGAAGGAAATGGCAGCTCACGCCAGCATTTTTACCAAGAAAACCCCAAAGGGGGTCACAAAGAGTCAATACTTCTGAAATGACTGAATACCCACATAAATAATTACAGTCCTTGCCCTCAAGGAAAGTGAGTCTCTTAGAGAGGAGGAAATAATTTCAGATGCTGGAGATATTATTATATATTATTCTCCAGTCTAGAAATATGAGAAGCGTTACCTCCAAAACAGGAGAGGTAAAAATAGAGCCCGACTCACATGTATTGACTCCAAGTAGTTTATTGATGGAGAGAGCGTGGCAGACCAGGTCCCAAGAAGATGGAGAAGGGCACTGGAAGGAGACGGTCTCTAATGTTCCTCCTGAGCCAGCGAGTCTTCCCATCTTATCATCTCCCTTCCCTGTAGAAGTCAGAACCAGATTCATTAGCAGCAATGATTTGTAGTAACTGGGCATCTTCCGCAAAGGAAACATTGTAGAATTTATGTAGAAAAAAAGATGTATTTCCATGATCATTTATCCATCAACTTTCACTTTTTGATCTGGTCTAGAAAATCTGGGGAGCACTGGCGGGTCAGGGTACATGTGGCTGAGCCGATAGTTTCTTCTGAACTCATGATTGGTTTTTTGCCCTGGCTGACCATGGCACACATTCGTACCCTCAGTATCTTAGACATTGGCAGCTATCGGTATGGGAAGCCTGTCATGGAGCAGTTTCTCATGATTAAGTTAAGGATGGCATTCTTGGGAGGTGACTATTATCTTAGAACGGGAGCCTGCCCAGCACGGGTGCCAGTCATGATCCTGAGGGCATCTTGGAAAAAGCTACCAGGACCTTTGAGGGGAAGGAGTCCACTAAGGCCCTTTGGAAAATTTATAAAAATTTATGGAAGGTTAAAAAATAGTTTGCCAATTAAAAGGTTACAAATAGTTTTGATCTACTTCAAAGAAAATTATTAAATCATATGACTGTGGGCAAGTCACTTAACCCCAATTGCCTCAGCAAAAAAAAAATATTATTAAATCAAAATGCCAGCAGTAAAGGTCATAATATATTGTGCTTAATATAAATATTTCTTCTACTCGGGATGAACTGTCTCAAAATCAGGGTTGAACTGACAGTTTTGTTATGAAATAAGTAAAAAATGGATCCTATCCCGCTCAGGGATGTGGTCTATCACTTAGCAATTCATACATTAGTATCCCCCTAAGTTTTGTTGCTCCCACAGGGGCTGGGATGTGCAATATTACTGCTTATGGTAAAAAAAGAGCTAGTTTATTGAGGATCTTGGTTCTAGTTCAGACCCTGACATTTCCTGGCTCAGTGACTCTGGGCAAGTCTTTAAGATTTTAGGCTACTGATCAATAATGATCTTCATTGGTAGAGGGAATTTCTATACTGAAAGTACATTGCAGTGGTGCAGTGTCCATTTGGGGAAAAATACCCCAAGCCAATACCGAGGAACCTCTTTGAACCCAGGCTTTTCCTTTTATTTAAGTCTATTCTTGGCTCTGTACTGTTGAGTAAGCCTGCCTATGGCTTCTGCTCTAGAGACAGTGTGGAAAATGTGCTGTTTCTGGAATTGGAAGGCCTGGGTTCAGATCCTGTCTCCCCTGGGTGATCTTGGAGCACTTAGTTTCTCGGAGCTCTCCTTTGGCTGCAGAGCTGTGATTCTATGTCCTCAGGGTTCTCTCTGCACCAGGATCAGGGCTCACCTCTCCACTTAATTGTTTGATCTGTATACCCATTTCTTAAGAACCTGAATGAACAAATGTTTTACCAGCTTCTCTGCCCCCTCACTACTAGGAGTGTCCCATTCATTTGTTCTTTTATTCTATGACTCAGCAACCACTTACTAAGGGCTAATTTAGGTGTATTAAATGATTTTCACTTTGCTCAACCCTGGGAAATATGTTAAGGGGATAATAGATATATATCCATATATATATGCACACACATTTATACATATATACACATGTACAGATACATGTATACATATATACATGCATATACATTTTATATATA
The DNA here is from genome assembly GCA_023553655.1 of Myrmecobius fasciatus. Lineage (NCBI taxonomy): Eukaryota > Metazoa > Chordata > Mammalia > Dasyuromorphia > Myrmecobiidae > Myrmecobius > Myrmecobius fasciatus. The sequence continues at coordinate 237,001 of JAJPUD010000346.1, forward strand.
CATACCATATATATATATACATGCACACAGATATATTATGCATTCATTGACATTGAAGAAGGCAACATGGTCAGAATCAAAATAGGGCAAAGATTGCTGATTGATGGTGATATCATCAAATTATTTTTAATCCCAATATAATACATGTATTGTATGACATAGTGTTTAGCCTAAAACCAGAAAGAACTGGATTAAAATCCTGTCTTTGAAATTCATCACAGGCAGGTTACTTACCCTTTTTGAATTCTTGTGAGGCTCAAATAAGGTAAAGTATAGGTAAAGCTTTAAAACACTAACTACATAGCATTAATAATGAGAAAGAAAACAATAATAATGACAATAAAGTGAAAAAAGACTGAATTCTGAATTATTTAAATAAGTTATCAAAAATAAAAAATAGGAAATGGAGAACAGAAATGACACTGATACTGACTATAACATTTTTTTTCAGAAGTTAAACCCAGGTAAATTAATTGACACAAGAAGGCTTAAGCAGAAATGCCTTAGTAAATATTTGACTTACTTGTCAAATGGAGTGAAATGAATGCTAAAGGCAACACTGGACTAAATTATAAACTATAAATGAAATCTTATGAAGAAGGATGATGGATGATTAGCAGTATTATCTTATAAAGTAGAGAAAAGCAGTAGTGGGAAAAATTTTAAAAGCTTGTTAAGACACGCAATTAATCAAAGTCATTCCAAGGACATTAAAAATTGAAAATGGAATCACAAAAATGAGAGAAAAATGGAAAATATTTGTTAAAAAACCACTTCAATAAACTATTTTCCCAACATGTATAGTGGAGCTGCCACTCTTAGACTTTAATATCACAGTTCCTGAAGTACTTATAGAGGAGGTTGAAATGACCTTAAGAGTTAGGAAATGTAGTGGCAGGGTTCCCTGGGAGAGGGTTCAGTATCCACTTATACCCAGACCTAGAGCTGGTAGGATAACTTGGACTAGAGACATAAGTTAGGAAAAGCAACTGCAAAAGCATATATGGAGAAGATCGTGATAGAAGCATTACAATTGTGATGACATTTAGGGACCAATATACAAAGTATCTGAAGGAGGAAAGATGGAAACGACTTGGAAAACTTGGATTTTATTAACACACAAAGAAATGACCAAGAGAACTTCAACAATTACTAATCTAAAAGACTATCTTCCCCTTTATACAAAATCTTTGTGAAGCTCATTTATATATGAATTTGCAGATGTATAAATGAACTAAGAACATCTTTAATGAGGATATTAGAAGGGAACAAGATGATTTTTCTAAGGGATGTTCAACAATGGATGGCATTTTGAAATTCTCTCTATTAACTGAGTGATTATAGGATGTAAAATCCTTTATAGTTTGATGATTATGAAAAAGCAGTTAATTTTGACAGAACAAAATGTACCTTCTATGCTCCTCAAGGTGATACTACTTGTGGATGACATTGTGTATATTATCAGACCAAACCCAAAACAATGTAAGGGTTTCTGGGAGAGATCTGCAATTACTCAAAAGATTTTGGCCTGTCCATCCAAAGAGAAAAACCAACTGGATGAAAAATATCTATTTTTAATTTAAATATACATTTGTTCGGATAACTTATAGAGTTTGTCCAACAATATGTATATCTGGGATAGATAGTTCAGATGGTTAAGTTGGGCCCAGAGTTGAATGGAGCTTAAAAGACTAGGCTGCTTTTCTAATAGATTGCTTTTAGGAAATTTCAGGGTTCTTTTTACTGATGTAAAACTTCCTTGAAAGCGAGACTATCTTTTTAATATTAATGTTTTATATAGAAACTAGATATAGAACAACATTAACTTTGAAGGATTATAGATCAGTATCATACACAGAGCAATGGAAAGATATGTAATGGGTAGTTAGTAGTATATAATCAGTTAGGAATTCCAATAAAAACAGAAGTAAATGAAATTATCAAGGAATTATGAAGATGAAGGTCTCAGTGTAGTGCTTTATCAGCCTACCTGTCAACCCTCACTCTTGCTCCATGTTTATTTCATCTTCAGCTTCCATTGCTGGTAGACCCCCTTGTTATCAGCTTTTGTGAAATCATGGACAAGAATTACATGAGATAGACAGGCATGGATGACTTGCCATCTCTGTTACTGAAGGGAACTTTCAACAATGCAATGATATCACAAATTCACTTGCATTTTGAAATTGAGAATGTTGTTCATTGCACTGAGTCCCAGTACATGATAAAATCTTGAAAATCACTAAAAATTTTATTATTATCTTTTCTTTTTTACATAGCTTTCTGATATACCTCCTCCTAGCCTCATAACAAAGAAAAACAAAAGTCTATAAGATTCTCTCATTCTATTTGATTGTCATCTACCAAGTGCATTGGTTGCAGATTTTTTTTTTTGAGTTCAGGGGCAGGTTGGAGAGGAGAGAAGCCAGGGAAGGAAGGTATACCAATAAGTATTAGAACAGTCACTCATCAGAGATCCATGGATATCAGAACAGTGACATAGTCACATGGACACTCCCTCTTTCATTTCACTGTTAGCAGGATGGGTGGGTTTCTACTCCATCTTCATCTTGAGGTCTGTGTCCATTATTTGAGGTGTTATGTCTCTAATCCAAGTTATCCTACCAGCTCTAGGTCTGGGTATAAGTGGATACTGAACTCTCTCCAAGGAACCCTGCCACTGTATTTGTAGATTTAGCTGGAAATAACTAAAAATTCCAACCCTGATTTGGTGTCCTCTCTATCATCTTGGAGGAATAGTCTCTGAGAAGCTACAATCTTATACAAAGTAAAAGAGAATTAACCTCTCCTTATCACAGAATTTTAAGTGTGTTGGGGTGACAACTTAAAATCATTCAAGAGAAGTTGTCCAACATTTGGCTTCTATCATCCTGTCTCCTTGGGATATTGGAACTGGAAGAGACATTGGAGACCATCCAGACCATGGCACTTTTTATGCATGAAAAATCAGATTCTCATTGATGACTTGCTGAAGGTTGCCCAGCTAATCTGTGACAGAATCAGGATTCTTGGGTTTAATGATCCTCCACTACTATTTATATTCTCTTCCATCAAATCTATATTATTGAGTGAATCTTCCTCTTCTTCTCTGTCCTATGGTTAATAAAGCCCATTCAATTGGCCACAGACCAAGAATGAGAGCTTTAAAAGATAAGCATGTCTTTGTAATTTATCAGTATCTCTTGGTTAATGTGTTTACTGTATTATATGACCTGGCAAACTTCCATCTACATTATTATCCAGGTCGTGTTGTATTTTGGAGTGGAATTTCCAGGCAGGGAGGAGAAGAGTTCATTCCCCTTTAGCTGGGAAAGCTTTCCGACATTGTTCTGACAGGTAACACAATTTGGAGTACTTAGAGATCTTTTCTAACTGATATCTGGAGATAGGAGAGGGCATGTAAGGAATGAAGCTTTAAAAGGATTCCAAGTTCCTATGAGAAATTACTTTTTAGGGAAGAGGAAAAGTTACTTTGCTTTGTAGAAGTTACTGAATAGGAAAAAGTTTTCATGCAGATAAGGAAGATCCTGTGGTCCCATGACTATGGGGATTATAAAGGACCAAACTTGAAACCCCTTGGATCTCAGGGCTGAGAGGGACATTAGAAACCATCTAGTTCAAACTGTTCCCCTTTATGGAACTGATGTATAATCTAAGTTTTGGCCTGTGGTAGTTACACCATGGGGATGATGATAGACAATATCATAAATAGTTTGTGGATTTTTCTGGATGTTTTCAAAAGCATTTGGAATAAAATTTGGGAAGGTAGTGTTGTCTAATTGCTAGAGAAATGGACCTAGTATTAGGAAAACTGAGTTCAAATTTTGTCTCTGGATTGTTCCTAGGTCTGGATAAGTCCCTAAACAATCTCTGAGTCTCTATGTGGACATTGAAGTCTGCTCCCATAAAGGTAAGAATTGGAGAAGAGAGGAAGATTGATGAGCCAGATTCTGAACTACATGAGAAAAGAGTGAGAATAAGGTTAGGGATGATAAACCGCAGTCACCACAATTGGATTGGATGGACTTCAAAGGAAGATTGAAATTCCAAATATTGTACTACTATTTATAAAATTGTAGAAGAAGCAGAGGAAGGCATTCAGTACACTGAATGGAGAATTTGTTAAGGTTTTAAGGGAAACAGTTCATCAAGGATTGCTTAGAATTAGAGACTTGTAATCAGTTCCAGTGGAGGGAATGCCTGTATAAATAGTCATGGATCCACAGAATTGCTGAAATAAAATAGCATTAACTTTCTTGGTTGGCACATTGGAGAGGCTTAGAACCCTTCATAAATATATGTATCATATAGTAATGTTAGAAATGCATTTTATTATGATTCTAAGATCTACATATCATGCTTTTCCAAGTTGAGAATAACATGAGCTTGAGAGGGATAACTACTATGTTAAATGATCTGAAGAAAACATAATTGCCTAGTAAATGAGATAAATCTAAAAAAATGTTTCACAAGATAAATGCAAAATACTTCATTTAGGTTGAAAAAATCAATTGTAGAACTACAGGATGACTATAGCAGTTCACCTAGACTTAGTGTTCTTATATGTTCAATATGAGCCAACTATGTGATGGAGATTCTCAAGGCTGGTGTTTTCTTAGTTGAGATTTGTAGAAATTTAGTGTCCAGGTAAAAGGTGGTAATTGTCACCTTGATTTCAGCACTGGATTGAAGATGCTTAGAGTCTTGCATTCAGTTCTAGATGTTTGGGAATGCTACATTGTAGTAGGGACACTGATACATTGGATTGTGTCCAAGAGAGGGATAGTGAATGATCTGGAGATCACCTTATAAGAAGAATTATTGAAGGGGCGAAGAATGGTTAGCTTCCAAAGAGAAGACACAGGACTCCAACGAGACTTTTCTTCAACTATTTGAAGGACCATCATCTGGAAAAAATTATACTTGTTTCTGTGACTTTAGAGAACAAAACCAGGATCAATGGTTAGAAGTAAATTTTGGTTAATTTTGGTTCAATATAAAGAAGCACTTTCTAAAAATAAAGTCATCCAAAAAGTTTTGACAAGAAATTTGGGCAAGATATTTTGACTTTGTGATGTAGAGAGCTGTCTCTATCTAAGTGTATTTAAATAGTTGTTAGATAATATCTGCCAAGAGACTCATGCATTAGGTCAGTAGTCAGGCTAGATGATCTGTAAGTATTTTTCTCTTTGTAAGTCCTCCTTCTCTTCTTTGTCTTCCCCCTCCTCTTCCTCCTTCATTAGAATCAAATGAGGCTGCTTGTCAGGTGTCTGGCAACTCCCTTTAAGATCCCTTCTAAGATACTGTAAAAACTTGAAGAATAAAAATGATAATGATAGATATAGTTATTATATAGCACATTAAAGTTTATAAAGAGGTTTATATACTATATCATTTGATTGAATGATAAAAAATATGCTTCATATGATGAGGGAGAGGGAGGAATTGGAGAGATAAATGCATATATTAACTGACACTTAGTTATTCCTATTTCCTTAGAAACATTTTTTGGTACAACTTCATTTTTAGAAAATAACACTTTTGACATCAGTCATGAAATAATATAATTTAGAGAACTCTTCTCATTTTTATAGGTGAAAGAATTGAGTCTCAGAGAAGTAAAGTGATTTCTCTGAAGTCAGACAGGCAACAAGTGGCAGAAAATGAACTCAGATCTTTTAACTTAAAATTTAGTACTTGCATTCCCATATAGAACACTGCTTGATGTAGATATTCCAGAGGATGGTGAATGTTGCAAATTTCATGAGTTCTGAACAGCACCTAACCTTCCATGTCATATTTCTGATTTGTTTTAATTCGGATATCACTCACTGCATTTGTACCTTAGCTCAGTTAAGGGTATCCATGGCTACCAGCTCCAATGCTAGATGACTGCCCCATGCTTTTGGCTCTTTTAATTGATGATTTTCCTTGTTTCTTGTTGACAGAGCCAAGTAGCTTCAGTTTTGTGCTCTTGGTACTACCAGTACTGATGCAAAATCTAGATTTCTCCTTAGGTTTCTTTTGGTTCTTTTTTCCCTTCTCTATCACCATCTCATCCATGTCTCTCCTTTCCTTCTTTTCTCCAGTGGAAGTAAGCTAAATTAGGGCAACCTGAGATCTGAAGCTTTCCACCAAGATCTTTCATAAACTCTAAATTTTTAAAGTAAAGTATTTTCTGCAACTTCCCCACCTCCCTTTTAGCATCCCTCTCTCACTTCCTGCCATTTCTTTCTTGTTTCTTAGATGGTTTCTTAATTTCCACCAATCTTATGCTGATTTTTGGTTTTATGAAGATGATCTGCCTCCTAGGTCTACCATCCTATTTTGAATTATTCCCCTTTTTCTTTCACCTAAAAAAAGCCTTCTTGGAGACCTTAGAAGCCTCATTCAAGAAATGGAAGGCATGTCATGGTAAGTAGAGTGCTCTTTACCCCTTCTAGTCCTGTTGTACAATTTCAAATGAAGTTCATGCTGGTCACTATAAACAAGAGCAGGAGCTGAATAGGAAATGTTGAGCACTTGAAACCAGAATCATTAATTTAAGAATGTACAGGACCCTTTTGTGGTAGAAATAGTAGAGTCTGGTAGAAAGTGTGTTGAATGTTATTTTCCTTCTACAAAACAGTAATTACATAGCCATAGTGATATTGTATAAAATAGTAATATTATTATTTCTGATACTATTAATGATTCTATCTAGCTATTCTGTGTCTCAAATAGAATGATGTTGGTAGTGTTATCTCCAAAAGGGGCTAATAGGATGGCTCATCAAAGGAATGCTCTGGAGATGAGTATAAATGATTTATAGCTCTTGGAAAGCCCTGAAAAAGGATGAACTTTACTGATTACAAGAAATGGCCATGGCCCAGTTTTCTGCTGGTTTAGTTCGAGTTCAGTGAGGGGCATTCTTTTTGTTCAAACCTTTTCTCAAAGGAAACCTTCCTAACATTTGCAGATGAAATGATATTGCTGGGAAGCTGTTGTTGCCCACTGGGTTGGTGGTGAGCCAGCTGTGCTTATCTAAGCCTTCAGTTTCCTAAGACTTTCTCATTAATTTGAGTCCTGTAGAAAAGTAGATTTTTCTGATTTAGAAATGATAAAGAAACACATTTTGTATGATGTGGTAGATGCCCATAACTGTCACTCACTGAGCCTCAGGTGTCCTGAAAATTACCAAACATTCCAACAGTTTGGCAGATGAAAGCAATTCATATTCTCTGTAGATTCTTCCACATCAGTTAATTAAGTGGCAGAAGGATCACTCACTTTTTTGAGATTGTTAATTGGGATTCACAGGCAACCAACTTCCAAGATAGTTTTATCTTCAGGGTCAGAGAGAAGTTGGAGAGAATTTGCCTTTTAAAAAATCCTGTGAAATCCATTATTTCTCTAGAATTGGGAGTTGAGCCTAAAATATTGGGTTCATTGGACTCTTAAGGATTACAGTCCTAATTTATTAACAATCTAATTCTCTCTCTGCTCTCATATATCTTCCTAACTCTAAACTCAACCTCTTATTGGCAGATTATCTTGTTTACAAACCATGGAAACACAATCATGCTTGATGCAAAGGATGAGAATGGGGGCTCTAGCTGAATCTTTCTTGCTCATGCTCAGATTCAATGACACTTAAATTACTGCAGAAAGGATTTACAGTAAAGACAAGGCAAATATTCTAGAGACAAAGGTATCAACGGGGCTTCAGGTCAATGGATCTAGTAAGTGCTAAGCAGATTTTGGTGGGCAACAAGTTTTGGTTACACTGTGAGGGATGAGTCACAGTCATTTATTTATCAGTTTCTGCTGGACATGAAAAGGTGTTTTGGTCATTGACACACCCTGTCTTGACTTTTAGTCCACAGGAGAGTTTTATTCTTTTGCAGAAGAGAAGGAAAAGAAAAGAAGAAATGGGGAAGAATTTGGCATATGGATTCAACCTGAAAGGCTTAATGAGAATGTGCTCCCAAAGGAGCACATTCTATTCAATCTCTTTTCTGATATGGATTTTTTTCTCAACTGTTTGTTCCCTTTTTATTGCCTCCTTAGCCTGGCTATCTCTAATTCCATTTCAGAGGAACTTGTCTTAATTGACAATCCAGCATATTAATATTAATAAAATATAAATTCTCTGCCAAATGCTAATGCAAATCCATTAAAATCTAGTAGCATTTTCTTGATCAATCCTCTAGTTTCTTTAATATTTATAAATTATATTCATAAATACATACATTTAGGTCCCAATTAATGTAAATTAAGAATCCCCTGAAGATATTGTATATATTAGAATTCTCTTATTAATTGTGGTAATTATGTAAAACATAACAGTTTGCTGTAGAAATGTTCAGTGCAAATTCAAATAATGGGACCACTTCAGGAGAAATCCGTTGTTTGTACTAATAGGAACCTAATTGTGTACATATGATGCTTTAAAGAATCACAGTATGAGAGCCAGAAAGGAGAAGGCTGCTACAATGGTTCACAATTCAGGATTTTAAGTCAGAAGATCTTTACTGCTCATTACCATCTGTAGTCATTTTAGATAAGTAATTTTACACTCTTTTAATGCTCATTTCCTATGGATAGATTAATTTATAAAGTAAGTAGATTGGATGAGATGACCTCTAAATCTTTTTTCTAGTTCTAAATTTATAACCTAATGATCTTAGAGAACATCTAATCCAATATGGTGTAGTTGAATGAATCTTTCTGAAAGTCAGGGACTATCTTTTGTATTTGCATACCAAGTACCTACAGTACACTATCATGCACATAGGTACTCAACAGATGTCTTTTGACTGACTGATTGAAAAAGTACTGAACTTAGAGTAAAAAAAAATCTGGGTTTAAATCTTGGCTCTGTTGCTTATCACCTTTCCGAGCCTCAGGTTCCCCAAAGGTTAAATGGGGGTGCTAGTATTGCACTCTCTCACAAGGCTATCATGAGTAAAATATTATATAAACTGAAAACAATCCATACATGTCAGTGATTATTTTTTAGACTTCACCTTGGGCTTTCCAAAGCTCTTTTGCTTCACATTCATGAACTTGTTTCAATGCATCTCTTAAACCCAACAATTCTCCACTCTTCCCCTCCCCTCTACTAAAGAAAGAATCAGTAATGCAAGAGTTTGCATTCCTCATGAGACTCATGGATTACGGGGTATCATATCAAGAAAAAAAAATTAGATTCTCCTGTTCTGAAATTTTAGAACAAGTTGTCTTATTCATTTAGAGTTGATCTTGCTTGGGGGTAGTGAATGTGATGGAGAGCAAAGAAAAAACAGAATCACAAAATTTCAGAATTGGAAGGCACCCCAGAAGCCATCTGGTCCAACTTATGGTTGTATAGGAATCATTTCTATCACAATCACAATAAATGGTCATCCAAACTTGGAGAACTCTTGTAAGGAAGGGGCATTTGCTACTTCCTAGGGAAGCCTATACCATTCTGGGGCAGTTTGATTTCTTAATTTCTTGCTTCTACTTCTATTCTTTAGGGCTGAGAAGGACAAGGACAATTCTTTCATATAACAATCCTTCAAATAATTTAAGACATTATTGTTTCTACCCTGACTGTTCTCCAGGCTAAACATACTTAGGACCCAGGGAGCTTTGAGGAACTCTGTGTTATAATTAAAATAAGGGGACTACATATCTGGGTCAAAACAAGCATCATTTTTTTTGCAGAAAAATTAATGGTTCAAACCAGGACAGAAAAGCTGAATGTCACTTTTGAGAACCCTTTTCTTCACATTGGGCCCTTCATTATGAGAAAAATACTGGAAAAAATAGGAAAAGTAGGAAACGATTCCAGTAAAAATAATTTCGTCTGTATTTTTCCATAACATTTATGGGGGCTTTGGGTCTAGCCATGGGCCAAATCTTTGGAGGGCAGCTTCTCTGAGAAAAGGATGGGGGCAGGAGGAATCTGCTTCCTTGGCCTTCCTGATTAATTGACTCTTAAGTGATCTTGAACTAGTCACTGAACTGTTGTGCTCTCTAACCAGACCAGCTGTTCCATCTGAAAAAGAGCAAGACTTTTTCCAAACCAGATACTCCTTCTGAACAGATTTGCTCAAGTAGTGATATGGACAAAAAGGACATGAAAATATGAGTCTCCAATTGAAACTAATACCAAGCTCTCATCCCTCCTCCTCATTTCTTGATGCTCTTCTTAGATCTGACAGTAAGCAAGCCTACCAAGACAAAAGAGCATGTTAATTTCTGTATAGGACCATATAATATTGATGTCTAAAATGCTTTATTATTCCAGGAACCTATAATTTTATACATACAAGCCCTCCTTTCAGTAATTCTGATAATAATTCTTCTATGTTTTAGTAGTTAGTCTTTGTGGATTACTTGGTTAAACAATTCATCATCCTGGCGCCAACATGATGATGAATCTTGATGTACTTAGCTAGATTTGTCCTTGGATGATAGAGTGTGCCCTTATTCCCAGTCCATCATGAAACTTATCTTGGAAGCTTTTACAGTTAGATAAAGAGAGTTTAGTGGAATAATGAAAAAAGTTCTGGGTCTTGAAATCAGAGGGCCTAGGCTGGAATTTTGGCTCTGACAACACAATCACAATCCAGTATTATATAGTAGAAAGTATACATCTTGAGGGTAAGAACAGCATCCCTTATGTATTTACACCCAAGCACACTGTCTTGCACATAGTAGGTGAGGAAGAGGTCTTCATTATTTCCTAAGGAAGCAGATGCCATTTGGGGACATCTCTATTTGTCAGGGAGTTTGAATTGACCTTTCTAGTTCTGTTCTTTGGGGTCCAGTGGAACAAAGACAATATTGTATAATTCTGAGCTAGACACAACCTCTTGGGACCTTAGATTTCTCATCTATAAAAAAGTGCAGGGTATCTGGGTTGGATGGAGCACCAGCTCTAGAGTCAGGAGGACCAGAGTTCAAATCCAGTTTCAGACACTTATTAGCTGTGTAACCCTGAACAAGTCACTTAAACCTGATTACCTAAAAACAACAAACCAAAAATGGTACAAAAAGTACAATATCTGATGAAGATAAAAGGTTTGTGCTACTTTTCCACCTACTCCCCATGTGATTGTGAGCAATTCTCTTATTCCCTTCAGACCTTGGTTTTTCATTTATAAAATAAGCAGTTGGATGAAATGATCTTTGAGGTTCTTTCCATTTAAAAACCTATGATTCCATTACTTGTTAGAGAAGGGCCTAGCATAGCAACTTATGGTTGGTTACTTTAATTTATCAGTTAATCTACAGGAATTTATTGAACAACTACTCTATGCCAGGAACTGTGCTAGACTTTGGAGATACAAAGACAGAAATAAGAAGTAAGACAGTTTTTCCTCCTACTCAATGCATGTATGAATGTATTCATGTGTTTTCTGCCTCATAGTCTTGGGGGAGCAGGCACTGAAAGGTCTCCTGGAGAAGGTGCTACTTGAGCTGAGTCTGAAAGGGAAGCAGGAATTCTAAAGAGGCAGAAGTAAGGAGATGTGGGGACATGCAGTACAAAGGCCCAAAGATGGGAAATGGTACATTGTTTGTAAAGAGCAGCAAGTACTTCAATATAACTGGACATGCCATGATAAGATTCAGAGCAAAAAACTTGTGGAGGCTTAATAAATATTAGCCAATAACAATGTATATTAATATTTGCAGAGGGATGGAGCTATGAGGTAGAATATCAGCACTAAAAGGGATCATCTGAGGTCATCTTATCCCATTTGAAGGTCAAATTTCTTTTGAAATTTGTAGATGACTTTAACAAGAGGTGGTCATCTAGTCTCTGATAAAAGATACCCAGGACCCACCACTGGCCAAAGAGTTTTCACTTCCTGATCAATAGGTATGTTATTTTGGAGTTATTTTATTAAGTTTCAGTTTTAGAGGTTCTCTCATCAAGGACCTGTAGTTTTGCTGGTGGAATTACAGAGGAGTTTGGCAAACAAAAAGACCAAAAAAATATGTCAAGTGCCTTAAGTCCATTCTGCTTTCTGAGTGACATGTGGAATGGACATTAGAATGGCTTGGAACAGCTGGGATAGTGGAACTTGGCAACAGAGTCAAATCCTCAGGAAATCATCCATCTCTGAGGTTATGAGATCTTAGTATCATGGAATACCAGAGGAAGAAGCTTTTGCTTCTTTTGCTAAGCCCAGCCCTTTCCTGAAGCTTAAATCTTGTCTGTGACATTCCCAATCCATGGCCGTTCAATCTTTGCTTAAAGAGGTCCAGGAGTAGGAAATTACTACCCTTTGGGCTAGCTCATTGGACTTTTGGATATTACTAATTGAGAATATTAAATATTTGTCTCAAGCTCCTTATTCTTCTCTCCAGCTGGTATTTATAAACAAATAATTGGGAGCAAGATTGGCGTTAGGTTGACAGAGAAGGCACAGTTCAATTTAAGGGATGCTGAGGACATTGACTATATTTAGTTTTCCTGATTCTGCTTTACCCATACAAATCTTTCCATGTTTTTATATAATGGAAAGAACTAAATTTTGAAACAGAAGATCTTATTTTGTTAATTCTTGTTATGTCACTAGACTGATGTGATCTTGGGAGTCAATTGTTCTCTCTGGATCTCGCCTTTTTTGTGAAATGAGGAATTCTAAAGCCCCTTCGAGCTTTAAAACTATTATCTTCATAACCATCACTTCTTATGGTATAATAATATTCTGTTACATTTATATACTACATTTTATTCATCCATCCCTTAATCAGTTTATCTTACTTCCAGATTTTTTGTTTTTGCTACCACAAAAAGTGCCGTGATTATTTTGATGTATATATGTACTTTCTTTCCATTTTTGTAGTCCTTGGAGGATATGCCCAGCATCCCAGTGGGATTCTGTTTTTCCATTAAAAGCTCTTTGCTAAATAATATGGTCTCTCTCATATACATACATCCCTGACAGCTGCTGAAAAATACTTTCTTGCTTCTTTTCTAGTCTTTTTTTTAGTTGCTCACCAGTCATTAAAATAGCAAAAAATAACCTATGGTCTAGGGCACAGGTCCAAAACTCATCTTGGATTCTAGGTTTGTTCCTGTGGAGCAAAACAACAAATAAGAAAAAGGAATGATCTTTGGACAGATAATGTCATTATCAGATCATTAATGAGCAATTAGTTTTTTAATTATTTTTTTAGGTAGGGGATAGTTCATTTCTTTTAAAGAGAGTGCTAAATCTTGCCAAAAGTTTTTTTTTTAAACTTTTCATCCTTTGTGCAGATGGAAATATTCTTGGGGAGAGAATTTTCACTCCCACCAGGCCTTATCAAGAAGTGTGACAGTAGAGATGGGCTGCAATGTAAAATGTGGGTTGTAAGGACCATGAAAGCCTAGATAAATCCTAAAGAGGTTGAGGGTGAAAGAGACTTAAGGCGCTGGAAGGAGCCAAGCAGCAAAGTCCAAGTGATAAATGAAAACTACTGGAACCTGATAAGAAGATGAATAAGCTGTTTGCTATGAAGGGGGACAAGATGTGGGAGAACTAACAACTGCCAAACTCCCTAAGTAACCCTTTGGTAGGATGTACTCAGGAAGTAACCAGCTATCATAGAGAAACAAAGCCAGATGGATGGCTCATCTGGGATATAGATCTGCAAGGGAAGGGAGGAGAAATAAGCATTTATTAGCACCTCCTGTGTACCGAGTACTGGGCTTAAACCTTTACAAATATGATCTCATTTGATCCTCACAACAGCCCTGGGACATAATCAAGAAAACTGAGGCAAACAAGCTAAGTGACCTGCCCAGGGAAATACAATTAGTAAGTATCTGAGGCTGAATTTGAACTCAGGTGTCCTTGGCACCAGGTCCAGAGCTCTATTCACCACACTGCAGTTTCCTCAAAAAGCATCTCAGAGATCACTGAATCCAAACTCTAATTTTACTGATGAGAGAGCTGAGTGGAAATTACTTTTTCAAGGTCATACAGATTACAAGAATTTAGTATCTTTTAAAAATTTTTTATTATTAAATTTATTATTAAATTAAAATTAAAATTTTTAAATTTTTAAAATTAATTTTTCAAAGACACACAAATTGTAAGAATTTAATATCCTTTTTTTTTTTTTTACTATCACAGCTTGCCTTCCTACAAGGGATTTGAATCTCTAACTCTAACTTTCATTAAAAGTTTTAACTAACTGAGCCAACTTGCCATAGCCTGCTCAGTCAGATACAGAGGAAAACAAGTGTTTATGAATCACTTCAACTCATTCTTCATTTGAAAGGTGATGGAATTCAGGCTTTAGGAACAAAATGGAGCTGTTTACACAGCACAGGAAAGTGACCCTTTCATCTCATATATTTTTGGTATGATTATATACTGACATTGCCTGAAAGTGCTTGAAATGCTACACCAATATTAATTATTATTATATGGATCTTTTTTGCTTTTTCCTGAGTGTAAATCTTTTTGGATTATCAATTTTCTACCTATTTCTTCTCTTCCCCTTTATTTGCCTCTCCCCACACCTGATGCGATTAACTCTTTGAATGAACTACCATTTTTATTGAGTCCATAGTTAGCAGCCAGCTAATATCAATAAGGCAATGTCAGCGTAAAAAGATGAGCTTTTGTGGTAACAAGCCTCAGGGGGATCATTGAAAGCACATGGCGTTTCCAAAATGAATAGCTAAAAATACATAAAATACATAAAAATAATGCTGTCCTGTGGGTTCTCCTGAAGGAGATCTTTTTCCTCCCTCTTCCTTCTCTCCACTGTCATGCATTCATTCATTGGCTCTCCCCAGGAATCAGTCTCAATGTCCCCAGTGAGGGAAGGTTGTGGTCTACAAACCCAACATGCATGCTGAGAACAGAGCATTTTTCATCAGAAAATTTTAAGCTAAAAATAGTCCAGGGCTTTCAGACCAAAATTATAGTTACTATAAAACGATGTTTGATCCCAAAACAGGGCTATGAGGAAGGAAGAATTTATTAAGGTCCATGGGGAATAACAATTTAGATTCTGGAAATGAAGAGGTAGAATATTTATAGCTACAAATTGCCTGAGCCTCAAAATGAACTTCAGCATAGTGTTCCAAGCTATTAGGTAGTTACAGTGACTCACAGCCTTATCGGGTCCAAAGTTAATGGACTTTAATGACGAGGATGATAGGATCATAGCTCTAAGATTTAAGGCGGAAGGCTGCTCCAACCTTCTCATTTTACAGATGAGGAAACTGAGACCCACAGAGGTAATGACTTCTCTTAGATCACACAAGTAGTAAGTATCAAAGGTGGGATTTGAATCCATGTTCTCTTACTTTCTATTGTATCATAGTATTTGTACTAGTTGGAAGGGAGGAGATGTTAGAGATCTGGACTGTTTCAATGCACTCATTTACAAGCAATGAAAGAGGTTTATAGATATAAAGTGATTTTTTAAAATAACGAGTTAGGAAGGAGTCAGGACTAGATGACTTAAGTCTAATACTCTACTCCATCAAATAAGATGACCCTTCAAAAATGTCCTTATCTGATGTCTAGCCCTCTTGGGATTCAGAAAGTTTATGCCAGTGGGATACAAGATCTGGCAGGTTTTTCTATGTTGGAAAGGCTTCAAGAACAGGGTGGGTAACAGAATAACAGACCCACAGAGAATCGGTTTACAATCAGATCCATACCAGAAGGAATCACCATTATTTCATTCCCAGTAAGTTGTCAAATCTCTGTTTGAAGAACCCTCCGATGAGAAAACATCCACTAACTCTTGGGGAACTCAAGTTTCCTTTTTTTGGACAGCCCTACTAAGAAGCTTTTCCTGATAACCAGGCTAAATTTACATTTCATCTTCTACCAGTTACTCCTCCCTTTATCCTTTGGAGCTAAATAGAATGGAATTAATACAGAAGTTAAGTCACTTGTTCAAAGTGATCCAGATCTAAATCTCTCCAGTTCCAGAGCCAGTACTCTTACACTGGACCATACTATCTCCTCCTTTGGAAAGAAAAATGTATGTCTATCATTGGAAAACCAGTCTGGCTAACTTTGGAGAGGCTCATCACCATTTTGGGCACAAAGGGAAGAATTCTGGTACTACAACACCCAAAGGGCATTTCCCAAAGTGTGGTAGAAGAGCTTACAGTGGGTATTAGTGGAAGAAATGAATATCCGTCCTGAAGAAATCCGGGGCTCTCAAAATATAAGTATAGAATATTATTTTCAGAGGCAGTGATTTCTGCATAGAATTTCAGACTCTTTAATCTTAGAGATGTTCTTGTCCAACCCATGTTTGAACAGGAAGAAAAATAGCACTGTATGGTGTTTTAAGGTTTTCATTGTTTTACATATTGTGATATTATTTTGTCATCACAATAACCTTATAAAATTATTATTATTACTATCCCCATTTTATAGATAAGGGAACTGAAGTGATCTTCCCAGGGATGTATATCTAGGAAACATCCAAGGCAGGATTTGATTTGAATTTATGATTCTAAGCCTACTTTTCTACTCGCTGGGCTACCTTGCCCTACCCTACACAAAATCCATTCCCCCCATCCTCTGTGATTTGAATTCTCTGGTAGAACAAGAAGGTAGGGTTAGTTGACTGAGAAGATTCCTCCTAGATTTAAATCCTAGGACCTCCAGTGAAGGGGAACACTTGGAAAATTCTCACTGCTGGACAGATTTAATCTTTTTTTATTTCTCTTCATTCTCTTGCCAGTGATTTTTACTAAATTTCAGTCAAGATCCAATTTTCAAACTAGTATTTAGTTTGTAGATTTAAGTCTAGAAGAGACCTTGGAGGAAATCTAATCCAATCCTTTTATTTCATAGTTGAAGAAGTTGAGACCCAGGAAGGTATAAAGTCACACACAGATTTGAAGTGATCCAACTGGGTTTTGAATTCCTCTTGGGCCTCTAAGTTCAGCACACTTTCCAGAAATTTTCCTTAGCTGTTTTTCCTTTGCAAATTCATTGTAAGTTCTTATTTTCTGCTAATCTATTTCCCCATTTCTCTGATCTTTGAAAGAAACAAATTACAGAGCTTTTCCTCCTTTGTGAAATTCCTACTTATTTGGCTTAAAACAACTATCCATTATCTTCTAATAGATCATAGATCTGGATGTAGAAGGGACTCCAAGGATCAGCTAGCCCAACTCTTCAATTTTGAAGATAAGGAAACAGTTCCAGAAAAGCTAGGAGACTTGGTAGATATTAGATTTGGAGTTTGAACCCAGGGCATATAGTTCCAAAATAAGGGTCTTCCAATTAGACCATACCGTTTCATTAATATTACCCAGGCATCTTTGAGTTTTTTTGATATCCCATATTTTATAAAACTGTGATGATGTCTGCTTGATAACAAAATATCTGTATAAAAATGAACATTTCAGTTCAACATTAACAGGTCTGATTCACACATATAGTACCCAGTGTTCGGGTATTTAGAATCATCATGAAGCTGGACAAGAGTTACTCCATCAGTATGTATATGCATATATCAAGACATATTTATGTTAATATCTATATATGCATATGGACAGTGAGGTAGATCCAAACTGAGTAACCAAATCAAATCAATTCAGCAAGCATTTATTAATTATATACTATGTGCCAGGCACTGGGAATATCAAATATAAAGAGAGATGGTTCTTGCTCCCAAGAAGCTTACATTATAAAGAGGAAAATGATTGGACTGATCTGAATAATATGGGAAACTTGTTCCACCGTTGCAAAAAATGCATCTCTCTTTTTTAATATGTCCAAAATACTGGGGAATCTCTTATGATTGCACATCATGGAATATTATCATCTCATAGGAGTATATATTTAGCGCTGGAAGGGATCCTGTTTTAGAGATGAAGAAGAGAGTCCAGGAGAGGTTAAATCCACGTAATATAAATGGAATCCTCACCACTAAGAAGCAAAATGGCAGGTGATCAGAGAAATGGGGGAAAGGCAATGGCTTTAAGGAGCTTGTGACATCTTACTGATAGTATTGACTTTTCTGAGTCTGTATCATCCCCCTACTAGATTGTAGAATGGGGTTGAGAACAGTTTGCTCCAATGGCTGTGAAGGCCAAATAGAATGGAATTAATACAGAAGTTAAGTCACTTGTTCAAAGTGATCCAGATCTAAATCTAAAGCAAGAGTGAGGAGTGTTTAAAGCTTAATCAGACCTTGAAGACATCAAGGTCATCCACTGAAGCCCAGGCCATCACTAGTCACTTGATTTGTCTTGCCACTGGACTTGGATGCTTCTGGAAGGGAGAGTGAGGCTGACAACTTTGCTCAAGTCTGTGTCACTTAAATCCAATAAATGAGCAAGTCAAGACATCAGGAATTTCTGTTTTTTCTGTCATGAACCAGTTTTACCTAATCTGGCAGAATAAAAGATACAGCACTGAATTCAAATTCAGTTGCAGACATTTAACTAGCTATGTGACCTTGGGAAAGCCTCTTAACTTCTATTTGTCTCAGCTTTCTCAATTGTAAAAAAAAAGAAATAATAATAATAATAATAATACCTATTTCCCAGGGTTCTTGTGAGAACAATATCTATAAAATGTTTGGAATATAGTAGGTGCCTAATAGATGCTTGTTTTTTTCCTTTTAGTTTTTTCTTTTTGCATACCATCACTGGATTGGTCTTTCCACAATAATAATAATAATAATTAATAAGAACAATGATGATGCTAGCTAATATTTATATAGTACTTACTATGTTCCAAGTACTACAATTATTTTCTCATTTGCAACTGACACTATATTTGTTATGTCACTCCCCTGATTTTTGAAGTTCCTTAATATTTAACAGATAAAGCTGCAATTCCATGGGTCTGGTATTGGAGATTCTTCTTAGAATAAAAGGAAAAGCTCTATTCTCACTTTTCTGGAATGTTCCTCAAGGAGACCTCATATCCTGCATCATCTCAGTTGGGTGGATTTCCCACTGTGGTCCATCCTATGTCCTAAGAACTTCTCCCAATCCTTAGGTAGCTCATCTGATCTCCTAAATTCATTCCATGGCATTTTGTACCCTTTTATAAAATGCCTAGTCTTCATTTGACTGACCAGAAAACAGAAACCCAAAGGATGGGCATAAATTTATTAGAATAAATTAGTGACAGAATCAGGTTCAGAACCTGGATTTCCTCATTCATAGCTCTTTCTATTCTACCAATGGTTGCAAAGAGTTCTTCAAAATGGGGATAATATCTTACTCATCTTTGTGTTTCCTACAGTGCTTCTTCATCCAGTATTTTGTACACAGTAGGGAGTTAATAAATGTTTATTATTTTAAAAGGAAAGAATTGTATTTCACAAGAAAACATTTTTTATACAGGTACTAGAATCTGTTCAATTATATTGTAATTCTGAAATAATAATAATTTTAGAGAACACATAGGGTTCAATGGACATCCTCCTCCCCATACAGCCAAGTATCCTGACTGGAGGGCTGTTTCTTTTTTGTTCTCCCCATCCAAAGAGCAGCTAGGTGGCTCATTGGATAGATTGTTGGGACTGGAAGCAGGAAAACCTGAGTTCAAATCTAACCTGGGGTTCTTATTACCTGTGTGACCCTGGAAAAGTCACTGTAAAAGTAGGATAATAATTGTACCCACTTCCCAGGGTTGTTATGAGGATTAAATGAGATAATTCTAAATTATCTGGTACAAAGTGAGCTATAATTTTTGCTATTAGTATTAGGTGAGAAATAATATTTTTCTCATGTTAGTCTTAGAACTCCATGCCATTGTTTTATAATTTGTCTTTAGTTATATGGTTCTTTCATCTTTTATACATATTTTTCCAGCTGCTGTCATCAGAGAGTTTCTTGTGTAGCCACATTGTTCAGTTGTTTCTTTTTACAGTTGTGTTTCACTCTTGGTGAGCCCATTTAAGGGTTTCTTGGCAAAGATACTGGTGTGGTCTGCCATTTTTCTCCTCCAGATCAATATTTCAGATAAGGAGACTGAGACAAATAGGGTCACATGGCTTAAAACTCAGGAAGGTCTGAATCTTCCTTGCACTTTAACCATTGTATCACCTAAGTGCTCAGTCTATCTATTGGTCTGGCTGTCTGTTGGTCTATGTGTCTTATGTGTCTGTCTATCACCTATCACCTCTCTATCTAAATATAAATATATCTATAGCTGTAGATAGACAGATGGACATTTATCCATCTATCTACCATCCATCTACCCATCCATCTACCCATCCATCTATCCATCCATCTATCCATCTATCTATCTCTTCTATCTGTCTATCCATCATCTACATCTTCTACCTATCTTTCTATCATCTATCTAAATATATAGATGTAGATAAATTGATGTCTATCTATATAGATATAGATGTAGATAGATAAAAATCTATCTACACATCTATCTATCTATCTATCTATCTACCTACCTATGTATCTATCATCTATCTATATCACATGCCTTTTGGAGCACAATCTACTGGCCTTTGAGTGTAGGTTCATCTGTACTTTTTTCTGAACTTTTTGGAATCCATTCTCTTAAAAGTGGATCTTTTAAGATCTCAGAAAATTCTGATTATGTGCAGTATTAATTTTGCTTATTATATGAACTCTTAAGATAACATTATCACTTTTTAATGCAATTCTTTGTGTTGGTAAAGAGGAACTGAGGCCCGGGCTATTTTTCTGTTTAGTTATTTCATCCTGAGAATTATTAGGCAATATGTCTACTCTTATTCCTCTTAACATAGAATACCCTCTCTAGAATCCAGATATAGTTTTATCTAGATATTTTTTCCTTCTCCTTTCATTTTAACCTAAAATTTCCCTTTTTCTGGTTAGCAACTCTCTGATTAAACCCTTTCTTTCTTGCCTTTATGAGATGAGCTCTATCCTTAACCAGGAGTTCATCATGCTATGAGTAAGCCATGGTACAGAAAAATGAATCCTGTTCTTTGACACCCTTTATCTTATTAGTCATTCACTTCTTATAGAACTGTTCTTTTCCCTAAAATCCAACCTTCTTCATTGAAAGGGAGGATGAAAAAATACTTTTGCTACAGTTCTTTAATATTCTTACCACCTAAATTAATCAATTTGTTAAACGCCTAGGATGCTGTTGGGAACTTTGCTAGACATCTGTTAAAGATACAGCAATTAAAGAGGTTGACTTTACTTTCGAGAAATTTACTTTTTATTGGGAGATGGAACCCCTATATATATGTATGTATACATATATACACACAAAAACATATATAACACACATACACACACATGGGGAACAGCAAATCAGCCAGTTTGGCCAAACTACAGAGGGTACCAGGCAGGGGGATGTGGAAATCAACTCAGAAGGATAGACGTGAGCCAGACGACCCATACTCTAGATATGCTGTTACCTATCCTAAATAAGGAGGGATCTTTGCACACTTTAAATAGGCCTTATATAACTTTAAATGGGCCTTAATAATATTATTATTCTTAATAAATTATTCTTTATCCATTGTCATTCACTCAAGAAGTTATTACATTTCAGAGACTGGATCCAGCACAGGGACTGAAGACAGTCCCTGCCTTTAAGGAGTTTATATATTAAAGAAGAGCTAAAAAAAAGTGAGGACATACAGACATGGCCAGGGATTTATAGGTTTATATGGTGCTTTAAGATTTGCAAAGTGTGATCTATTTGTGCTGCAGTATTTGACCAGCTTTTGGCTCTTTTGTCTCTGGCAATCTTGACAAACCAAGTTTTCTGTGTCTATATAACGTTCGTCTCCAATCTTTTTCGTAAGTTTTGGCACAGAACAGACCACCCTGAGCCAGATTGCAGCACAGGTTAAACATGAGGAATGTAATGGGAAGTGACAATTCCCACAGACCTGTGTTCTTTGGCAATAAACCCTGCAAATGGAGCTTGCCAGCCTCCCCTTGGCTCCCCCCAGGCTCTCTAGGGCAGGGAAGCTGCCAGATATTGGGGACCAACTTGAGACCCAACCATGATAAAGAGTAGAATGTGATAGAAAGTGACCACCCCGGGAAACCTACCTAGAGCTCTGACACCTCTTAATTCATGTGCAGAATTATTCTAGGGAAGGAACAGAAATGGGCTATTGGTTGAGTTTCTGACAAGAGCTGCAAGGCAGATTTCTCTCTGTGATTCTTCAAAATGCTTCAGTTCACTCAGTGTTTTCAGAAGCCATTATACCCCCACTTGTTAAATGTCATGACAAGTTTGTGTTGGCTTTAGGTCACCACCACTGTCTCCTGTTTCCTTGTAGTTCTCCAAGGTAACTGAGCGCTGAGAAGGTAAACAGAAGCCAAAGGCAAATAAAAAAGGAACCAGTCAAAAGCTTTTCTGGGATAGAGCGAAATGTCTTTGGAGGATATTACATCTCCATGGAACAAGAAGACAATCACAGCCCAGTTCTCTTATGGACATACACATGTGGAATATTAGACATAGAATATATATGTATACACGTATATACATATATATTATATATTTATACATATATATTATATTTAGACGTAGAAAACTTGGTTCATCAAGGTTGCCAAAGACAAAAGAGCCTAAAGCTGGTCAAATACTTGCAGTACAAATAGATCCCACTTTGCCAGCATTATAGCACTATATAAATTTTATTTGTTCTTAATGTTGCCATAAATTATTTGTATTTTTAGAAACTGCACCCATAAAAATTCTCTAACCTTGACCATTTTTCTTATCATCTACTTGTGAATGTTTTCCTCTTGTATGCAGAGAGCTCTCTTGCTTTGGAGTTATAGCTATTGTTTTCCAGTTGTGACTCCATCTTCATAGCTCAAGGATGCTACAAAGGGGTAAGTGGTTGGGCTAGCTAGGAAGACCAGGGCAGAAGCTCAATACCCAAGGCTAATAATAGCTTTCCACTCAGTGGAAGAATGGGGTTCTGGTGCTTGTAAATTGCTGGCTCTGGGGTGGGAGCAATGATGAAATAATGAATGACTCCCCAAACATGTTAAGCTTTTAAGGTTTTACCTATTATTTGGTTATAAAACTAAAATAAAGCATGAGAGGCTCAATTAAAAAATGATAGCCTGTTAAAGTTGTATTGTATTCTTATTTCAGAGAAAACTGATGAAAGCAATCAGTGGCAAGCAGCATCCTCTCAATGGGCAAATAATAAAAAGCATTTTACTGCATCTCAACTTATGCTGGCTGTGCCAAAGTTTACTTCAGGAAATTCCTTAGCTGAATTTAAAATGTTTTTTTCTTAAACTTTGGGCATAAAGCCAGGTTTTCCAGGCTATAAGAGAGAAATGCTAAGTAGCCTTGGTCTCAGCCCTCCCTGCTCCTAAAGCAGATAGGAGAAGGAAGAAAGGATCCTCTCTGTCATGAGCTGTGATACCCCGTCGAACTTGGTCCTTTTCTCCCCAACAGGAAATTCAAATCTGAGTATAATAAAGTGTTGGATGCTGAAGAAGATTTTTTTTGGTTTATAATTACTTTTTGTCCTCTGAAAAGAAAAGGAAATTGATGATAAAAAAGAATTAAATTAAAACAAGCCACAGTTGGATCAGTTTTCACATTTTAATTGTGTAAGCGAAAGGTTAAGGATCTAAATGGAATGGATACAATGAAGGAATTTGGATTATTTTAGAATTTTTGCCCTAAGTCTTTGATAAAACTGAATAATTAGGGAAGAATTGTAGTGTGTGTGTGTGTGTGTGTGTGTGCGTGTTGTGTATGATGGGGATAAAGTAAGGGTATAAAGTTATAACCAGGTATGGTGATAGGAATTTTGCCTCAATATGCCAAAATTTAGAGGGAAATTATAGGACTTTTCCTTTTTTAGCACATGGAAACAAATCAGCTAGCACCTAGTTATTAAGAATAATTAATTAAAATAAAATGTTAATGTTAATTAAATGTTAGTAATAAATGATAATATAAATAATAAAATAAAATGTTAATGTTAATTAAAATTAAAATAAAAAAGGCAGCAATATTTCAATACCATACCACTCCTTACCCAAAGATCCATCCCAGTATGCTCCTCCCTTTCTCAGTCTATATTTCTACCTTCCCACGATACTACCTGTTTACCAGCAGCCTCATGATGTTCCATGGTCATATGTCCTGAAGTTCGAAATCTTTTTTTTTCCTGCCTCAACCAGTATTTTTTGGCATTTATCCTGGGCAACACAATTATTAATTATACCTCTAAAGCAATGGCAGGAAGGGAAGGGGAGAATCATTTTGGCCTTTCCAACAACAACCTTATTTCATGTCATCATCACAAATGTGAAGCTGGTGGAGCAAGCGTCATCCCCATTTTATAGATAGGAAACTGAGATTTGCCCTTTCCCTAAGCACAGGGACTTGTCCACAGTCCTCTCAATTATTCAGTGTCATGGGAAGGACTAAAACCCACGACTTCTAACTCCTAGCTAACTACCCTGGATGAGAAGGTAGGAAAGATTATGTTCCCCTCCTGGAATCTTCACACTGATGAATCACCAAGTACTCATATGACTGTCAAATGAAAAAGGGATGAGCAGAATAAGAAAGGATGGACATAAGTTACCAAGATATAGATTTTGATTCTATGTAAAGGAAAACAAAAACCAGGGCTATTCTCAAGGGAAATAGGATGTCCCAAGGGGAGACTGGAGATCCTTGAGTCTAGATTAGATGACCACTTGTTGGGAGCTTTGTGGAGGAAATGCTTGATCAGATACAGGCTGGCTCAGATGACCTCTGATGTCCATTCCAACGGTGAAATTTTACAATTTACAGACATTAAGTCCCTGCTTCTAACAAAGGGCACAATTATCAAGTATCCCAACCTGAAAAAAAAAAGAAATCACTCTGGAGCTGTTCTTACTCTAGGGGGAAAAAGTTTTGGCCAATATCCTAGCATAAGGATTTTTTAAACAGTAGACAGGGTGGTCGAATACAAAAAGTTTATGGTGGATTTAAAGTTTGGAGAGACCTGACTCTAAATCTGCCTCTTATGGTTGTTAGCTAAGACATGGTGGGTATTTACTTAACCTCTCCAAGTCAATCTTCCCATTTGTAAAATAGGGATGAGATCTATTGTTGTGTTCCCAGGAATGTTGTGAAATTCAAATGAGATGTTTGCCAAGTACTTTGCAGATCTCATAACCTTATAAAACATCAGTTATTGTGCTTTTATGTAGTTTTAATTTTTATGTTGTCAGTAGACTTAGATTGATATTAATGTATTCTGTGCATGGGAGAGCAGAATTAAAGGAAGAAGAATGAATTCTTCATTTATTCAATTTTAATTTTCCCTACTAAGGCATTGAGGAATCTAAATTCTGAATTACTTGTTTTTGAAAAGACCAAATAAAACTCAAAGCTTCTGTGCTAGGGATGGTGTGAAGAAGACGCCAAATAATCATGTCTAGGAATTGAAGGCAGACCAGTCAAGTGGAGGTAAGGATGCTGCTCTGTGACTGTTTGCTTTTAGTCTAGTGTGTCAGCTTTTAACGAGCTATCAAATAACAGTAATCAGAGACTTAGGCAGCACCTAGCATGAAGCCATACATCGAAGGGCCCTCCTCGTAAATGTTTATTGATGGATGGCTATTTGCTGAGGTATTGATAGATTTGTAGACCATTTTGGAAAGGACTCTGCCCATTAAGAGCCATAAGTAAAGACTTCCTAATAATGAAAGTTGTTCACAAGAACCATGGGCTGTCTTGGGAAATGATAGATTCCCCTTCACTGGAAGTTTTTAAGCAGAGGAAGAGAGGGTTTTTGGACTAAGAAAGGCTGGACTAGATGACTTTTGATTACTCTCGAGGCTGTCCTCATGACTTTTCACTGGACTTTCTCTATGTCTTCACATTGAAAGCTTATTCTGTTCCTGGAGTGCTCTCTCCATCCCTGGAGTCTCTCCTTTTTATTGGATGGTTCCTCTCAGAATATCTATTTTGAGGAAGATTCCCAAAGCAACCATGTTTTTATTGTTGTCTAAATTGTACGACTGGCTCTCTGTCTTTCTCTATCATGTTGGTCACTAGGTACTTTTACTTCATTTCTCCAAATTGCACCTGACTCCCAACCAATTTTATCAACTTGCTTTTATTTGCCATCTTTCCTGTCTTCCCTGAATATAAGCTCTCCAATGGAAGAGTTTATCTTTTTTGTGCTTGTATTTGTTTTCTTAGTTCTTAGCCCATAGTAAGTGCTTATTAAATGCTTGTTGCCTGGACTTGGATTAACTTTGATGTCCTTTCCAACTTTGGCAAAACAGGGATTCTCTTCTTTTTTGGAGCTTCATAGCCATCAGTTTCCAACAAAGGGATATCAAAACCAAACAGGCTAAATTAATGGATTCTGGAAAGAAAATTGAGCAGTGTATATGGAAGAGAGCTCTTTACAGATCTGGAGGGATGGAGGGATTGAGTCTATAGTTCTCTGGGACTTGTTATCCCTCTACAATTTTTAACATATTAGTCCCATGTCTCTGGGAAGAAAAAAGTAGTAATATTTAAGGAAGAACATGAATCTTCATTCATTGAATCCATAAATCCATGGTGGTGTTTTGGTCCATCCATAGTCATCAATCAACACAAAATTTCATAGTAACATTTTTCTTTACCATGAGCATAATAACTTCTACCTCTAACTTTCATCCCCTTGGTCAGAAATTAGTGAAAGGGACAGAAAGCAAAACCAAAACCAACTCACAGAATTTTAGAATTACAGGACGGGAAAGGACTTATGAGGTGATGTGGTCCAACATCTTCCCTTCCAAAACATGAGTGGTGATCAAAGCTTAGCTTGAAGTCTATCCAATAAAAAAGAAATCACCAACTTATAAAGCAACCCATTCCACTTCTGGGCAGTCTAACTATAAGGAAGTTCTTCCTTATACTGGGCAAAAATATGCCTCATAATAATCTCCATCCCCTGGTTCTAGTTCTGATTTCTGGAGATAAGTAGAATAATTTTCTTCCTTCTTCCACATGAGAATGCTTTAGACCCTTGAATCCAGTGATTTAAATCTTTTCCTTCAGACTGGAAATGATTGTTCTTATTTCTTCAACTATTCTTTAGGACAGCATGGTTTCAGGTTCCTTCATTATCTTAACTGTTTTTCATTGTGCATACTCTACTTCGGAACTTCTGAGGGTAGTATGAACCAGATTAAAATATAACTAGGAAATGTTTAGGAAAGTAAATAAAATACAATAAAATATAATGTTAATTTGTGATTTTCCAAGTCAATATGTGGCTCTCAGAGATCATTTCTACTTGCATTTGACACGACTGTTTCAATATGTTAGTATCTCTTCTATAATATGATGTCCACAGAGGAAGAGAGCTGAACAGTGGGGTTACATTCTCCTTCATCTTAGAATTTGTTTTGGTTATTAGCTTTTTTTTTTTGGTTTTATGTGTCATACTGCTGATTCAAAGGCAGTTTGTAGTTCACCATAACCTCTAAGTCTTGTTCCCATAATTGTTTTAGCCATGTCCTCTTTCATCTTGTGCTGGTACAGTTGGTATTTTGACACAAGTGAAGGAGCTTATATTTATCCCTATTGCATTTTATTCTATTAGGTTCAGCTTATTAGTCTAGTCTCCTGAGAACTTTTTAGATCTAGGTCCTGTCATCCAATTTTTTGTATATGTCTTCAAAGTTCCTGTGATCCTCAAACTTGATAAACACACTATTTATATTTTCTTTTGAATTATTTAAAAATGGTGAACAGAACAGGTTCAAGTATCGGACTATTTGGCACCCTTCTAAGAGATCTCCAAGTTGACATTGGTCCATTATCAGCTTCCTTTGGTCTGATCATTTAATCAAGTGAAAAGCCATCTAACATCTAGTTCATAGCACTTTGAAGACAGACAGTGCAGTGGGTAGAGTGTTGGACTTAGAGTGAGGAAGACTTGAGTTCAAATCTGTCTTTAGACATTTATTATCTATGTAACCCTGAATAAATTATTTAACTTCACTTTTCTCATCTGTAAAATGGGGATAGTAAAACCACCACCTATTTTCCAGGGTTGTATTAGGACAAAATTAGATAATTATAAAATACTTTTTAAAACCTTAATGCAATGCACAAATGTTTAATAATAACATTATTATTATGTTTCAAATGATATTATGAAAAAGTTTAGCAGATGTCTCGATGAAGTTCAGATATACGATGTCTACAACATCACCCTCCTCTGCTAGTCTAATCCTCAGATAAATCAAAGACTTTTAATTTAATTAGTGTGGGTATTCCTTTGTAGTTGAAATCATCTACAAAGGTTCAACCCTTCTCTTCTATGAGTTATAAATAGTCTTTAAAAGTTATTGGAGCTAAAAAAAAGTCATCACTCTAAAGTTAGTGTAGTGATGAGTGTTTCCAAATTTAGCTAGCTTAGTGTTTGCATAACCTACATAGATTAAGTTCATCCTGGGACTCATTTTCATAGCCTTTTTTGTTTTTTTTTAACTTATTTTTTGGAGAAGATTCAAAGCTTCTTTTTTAATATAATAATTTTTTATTTTTAAAATACATGCAAAGAAAGTTTTCAATATTTATCCTTTAAAATCTTGTGTTCTAAATTTTTCTCCCTTCTTTCCCTCCATCCCCTCCCCTAGACCTCACGTAATCCAATATATGTTAAACCTGTGTACTTCTTCTATATATATTTCCACAATTATCATGCTTTACAAGAAAAGTCAGATCAAAAAGGAAAAAAAATGAGAAAGAAAACAAGATGTAAATAACCAACAAAATGGTGAAAATACTATGTTGTAATCCACACTCAGTCCCCACAGTCCTCCCTCTGGATGTAGATGGCTCTATCACAAGTCTATTGGAACTGGCCTGAATCACCTCATTGCTGAAAAGAGCCACATCCATCAGAATTGACCATTGCATAATGTTGTTGGTGCTGTGTACAATGTCTCTTGATCCTACTCACTTCAGTCAGCATCAGTTTATGCAAGCCTCTCCAGGCCTTTCTGACATTCTGCTGATTGTTTCTTATAGAGCAATAATAAGCCATAACATTCATTTCATAGCCTTTTTAAAACTCAGTATGTCTGTCCAGAGCTTGTCCTATGGAGAGAGCAGATAAAACCTCCCACCATAAATTGACTGGAAAGTCAGAGAAAAAACTTAAAGGGCTGGGAGATTAAATTCATCTTTGAAACTTACTTTGCTTCAAGGAAGACCAATGGTCTCAGGAGATCTTCATCTTTCAAGAAGAGCTTTCAGGAACAGGAATATAGTTGTATAATGGTGTAAATAATGTATTCTCCTTAAGACCCTGTACCAAGGTTCTCATTAACAGTGACAAGGGACTCTGGATACGGACAGCTCCTACAAGAGCAGAAATTATACTCCCAAACATACCCATGAAAAGGTGTTTTTATTTAAAAGCAGTTTTTGGCAAGTGCTTTTAAAATTAACCTTTGAATGCTAAAAGCATTGTTTTGAGGATAAAATGGGGCAATATTTGTGAAGCCCTCAGTACAGCTCCTGGCACAGAGTAGCAGCTTAATAAATGCTTATTCTTTTTCATGTCCTGATTCCATTATCTTCATTGCATTGCCTTCCATATTATACTTTGTATATCCTTCCTCAGATATTCGGTGGGATGCCATGACTCTAGTGGGCACTTGATAAATATTTCTGATTAACATTCTGCTTATTCTGGATCTTCCCCCAAAAGTGAGTGAGGTTAGGGGTTAAAACAGTTTAGGTCATACTTTCTTCAAGTGTCTAAATTGCTATTAACTCATCTCATTGTTGCTTGGCCAATTTTTATGTCTTTCACCACTTTGTATCAATGAAACAAGCCTGTTGCTCATTGTCTGGAACCCCTCCAGATCTCTCATTATCTACTCTTTCCTGGAACTTCAAAAGTAATATTCATTGTGTCAATAGACAGTCTTAATCCACATACAAATAAGAACTGGACCAGATGATGTCCAAGTGTTTTAGTTTTCAATTTTTCAGCTTTGATAATCTCTTAGAATGAATCTATCTTGACAACATTGGTGCCCTACCATTCCTGGTGATGGCTTCAGAGTCTGGTTTCATGAGCATATGCTAGCCTGCTTTGGAGAGACATAGCAGAACATCCTTTATCCATGTGGGAGAAGTTTGATCTGTTTTTTACCTCTCACAATTCAATGCTTTAAATTAAAAAAAATCAGAAGATCATAGATTTAGGAGCAAAAGTCCTATCCCCTTCATTACACAACTAAACTGATGCCCAAAGAAGTCATAGATATAAAATTGGAAGGTTTCATAGAAGTCATTAAGTCTAATCTCTTAATTTTACAGATGAAGAAACTGAGACCTGGAGTTATTGTGAATTTTTAAGGGCACCCAGGTAGGAAGTAGTAGAACTCAAGTCCTCTGACTTAAATTCTGGTAGTCCACTGTGAAAATGATGCTTCTTAATTTAACTCCATTCAACTAAAGAACATTCATTAAGCTCCTGCTGGATAAGACACTGTTCAGGGTAATAGGGAAACAACTAAAAAGGGAAAACAATTCCTATCCTCTTGAAACTTCTCTCATGTTAGGGGCTGAGAGGTAAGTAAATAAAATCCAATGAACCCAATAATAAACATTGGACACCTACTTAATAATAGGCATTGTACTAAGCTAGAAATACAAAGAAAACAGTGGAAGTCTCTGCCTTTGAGGAACTTTAATTTGGAGGAAGAAGGCAACACAGATATAAGAATATATGGACTATATACAGCATAAGAATAATGTAGATCATTATGATTGAGCTGTAGCATGGCAGAGATGGGGGAGGGAAGGTAGGAAGAACTCAAGTTTTGAAGAACTTGGAAGGCCAAAGTATATTTAAATTTTTATAGGTAGCTGGGTGACTCAATGAATTAAGTGCTGAACCTGAATTCAGGAGTTTAAATACAGCCTTACATACTTACTGTGATCCTGTGTGTGATCCTGGGCAAGTCACTTAACTTTGTTTGTCTTAGTTTTTCATTTTTAAAATGAACTAGAGAAGGGAATGGCAAAGCACTCCAGTAACTTGCTAAGAAAACACCAAATAGAGTCATGAAGAGTTGGACACAACTGAAATGACTCAACAAAAAAAAAATCAAGTCATGTACAAAAGATAAAGTAGCCAAAAATTGTGTGTTTGTGAAACAGAAAAGATGTATTATGGAGGGTGTGTGGAGGAAAGCTAAGGATTATTTAAAGAAGAGGTGAACAAGGTATACATTCAAGTTATGGGAGCCACTTGGGCAAAGTTGTGGAGGTAGGAGTGTGCTAGGAGGACACAGTGATGAAAAGGAGATTGCATAAAGTAGGGGAAAATGAAATAAGCTCATGAAGGAAGATGGCAGATCTTCAATTCCAATTTGAAAATTTTGTATCAATTTAATTAGATAGGTTCTCCCAGTTGTGTGATTCAGGATACCTTCAGTTTCAGCCAGTTCTTTTTTTACTTTCCTTAAGTCTCTAAACTGCTATGAACCCATTTTGCTGCTTTTTAGCTGATTTCTATGTCTGATTTTTTCATCACTTCCTATCAATGAAACAAGTCTGTTGCTCAATATCAGGAGCCCCCTCTAGAGTCTCTCACTGTCTACCCCTTCCTGATACCATTGGCGTAAGTGGAATTTGTTCCCTGATACAACTGGTTCTGACAAGGAGGCAAATAAAATGTGAGGCATATTTGGCTTAGAATCTCCATGATTCAAGATAGAAGGCCTGGGAGCATTGTAGTAATGACTGCTTTTGGAGAAGAATCCTGTCAGTTATTCATGATTGTGTCATTCATTCAGATTATTTTAGAGGTGGTACAGTAGGAAACAGGATGTCTTAAATCAGGGGGTCTTTTTTGTGTGGTGAACTCCTTTGACAGTCTGGAGAAGTCTCAGAACAATGTTTTTAAATGTGTAAAATAAAATATATAGAATTACATGTGAAAATGAAATACAATTTTTCCCTAAATTCATATACTCCCCCACTCAGACTATCAGGTATCTGTGCATCCTAGATTATAAACCTCTGGTATAATTAAATAGTGGATTAATCAAACAAGATGAATTACAATGAATTAGGGAAAGAATGGAAAGTTGCCTTTCAGGGAGTCAGACGACATGAGTTCAAATCCCACCTTGAACACTTCCTACCTATGTGATGGTAAGAAAGCCATTTAACTACATCTTACTTGTCTCATCTCTAAAATGAGGATTAGATGGCCTGAATAAATGCTCTCGGAGGTTCCTAGATCTATGTTTCTTTGACATATGACCTCTTAAATGGACTTGCTTTTTTTGAGGGCTTGGATTTATCCTATTAAGCAGTTGTGTAAGAGGGTATGTTTAGCTTTGCCCATCCTGGTCTATTCCTGTGCAACTATTTTTGAGATATCTCCCTTGCGTAATTTCCAAAGAACCAAAGTGGTAGGTGACCCAAAGGGCAAAGGAGAGACTCATGGTGATTGGGCTGAAAATTATTTCCAATAATGACTGATGAGTAAGAGATGAAATAATAGATATCATTGAAAAAAGGTGTGATTGGAAAAGGATGCGGGCAAGGGTGAGACATGACAGATGGTCAGCTAGAGGGACGTGCTGGTTCTGGAAAAAACATACATGGATGTGAAAGAAGGCTTCCAGCACATTGGGAAGATGGTTTGTGGAGATTTCTGGGAGATTAAGAATTACATTAAGATATGAAGGTGTGGGAGGATTGTGATCTGCACTGATGGAGAGAATATGCACACTGAAGTGATCACAGATCTAAGGAAGCATCTACAAAATGAATGGAAGAAGTGACAATTTTGATCTTTTACCAAGTCAGATGCAGGTACTATTATTATCCATATTTTTCAGTTGAGAAAATTGAGGCAGGTTGAGTCCAAGTGATTTACTCAGAGTCACCTAGCTAGGAAGTATTTGAGACTACTTTTAAATTCAGGTCCAACTTCCTGACTCCAAGTCCCGTTTGGGCAAGTCATTTCATCTTCTGTCAGACGAGATGGCCATGGATATTTTTCCAACTCCATATTTTTGACCCTCTGCTTGTTTCTCCAAGATAAACTCCTCAGTTCTTTAAATTTATCTTCCTATGACATGATCTTATTATGTCTCACCATTTCTCCACAAGGCTTACTTTCCTTTGACTTCTTAATATCCATTCTAAAATGGCAGCAAATAGGTTGTTTAGTACAAAATCTATGCATGTATAAGTTAACTTATATTTATCCTTTTTAACCACTAGTTTGGCTCATACAGACTCAATGATTTTACAATGTAGGTTTATAATAAAAAAATCAAAACCACTGAGAGAGCTTCAGTGAACTATGATTTGTTAAAAAACAACACTTTTGGAGAAAACATTCTTCATGTTGTTTCTAACTTTGCTAGTAATGATTTCCCAGTTGCTATTAGACTGAAATCCAGAAATTCAATCTTTCTCATACAGTACTGGTTTTCTGGAGCCCTAAAAAGTTTTTTTGATATGAGGGAGAAGTGATCTCATAGGGGCAGTGTTTGCAAGATCAGTGAGGAAGGCAGCAGATTATTTATTATTGTTTATTTTTTTGTTCTCGAAGATGAGCAATGGCATTCTGATGGTGATGACTTGACTAGCAAGTAAATTTGATTTAAATTAGGTACTTTTATAGGCACAGGGACCTCTCAGTTGAGAAAATTTTTCTACCTATGCAGATTAACACCTTTTCAGCAATTTGCCTAAATTTAGAGAGTTGCCTAAAAAAGATTAAAATGACTTAACCAGAATCACACAAAGCAGGACTTCAACCCAAGTCTTCTTGGCTCTGAAGCCAGCTCTCCATCTATCATCTATCTGTGTTGTCTTTTAAGCATGGAGAAAAAGTACTATCAGATAGGAAAGTATTAAGATCTCTCTGAAATTGGATTTCTGGAAAAACATTGCCTTGGATAAATAAGCTGTCTCCAACAGAAATATGCAAAGTAGCAAAGAGCACAATCTTCTACCTCATTCATCTCATGTTCTTTTTATTTTCATTTATCTATCTATTTATATATTCATTTATTCATCTATCCATCCATCTGTCTGTCTGTCTGTCTAGCAAATGGTTCCAGAGCACTTGTGAATTGTACCTTTCCAGTTTTCATTTTCCTCTTTTCAAAAAAGAGAAAATTTAAAAAAAAGCCTGTTTCAAATTTTCAAAAAAATGTGTATCACCATCTAGCACAAGAAAGATTCTAATTGAATACTTAATATTTGACTGATTGGATCCTTAACAAGATGATATGTAATTATTCAAATCGCCACAATTACCAAATTCTAAGAACAAGGTACTGTATTGAATTTCAGTGACTGATCATTTTATTGGATTAGTTTTAGACACAAGGGGTGATTTCCCTATAGTGACCATCCGTTTAAACTTGGAGCATTTATAATTTCTTGGTTAGTCAACTAGCATCTGTTAATCACCTACCATATGCCAAGTACTATACTAAGCAATGAGAATTCAAAAAAAAAGACAATATTTTTCCTCACAGAACTCACAGCTCAATGGGGGAGACAATATATAAACACATATGTACAAACAAGATACATAGAGGATAAATTGCAGCTAATCAGCAGGGTGTGGTTTCCAAGGTATTCCCTTTCAGATTCCTGCCCACAATTTTCATTTTACAAATCCTCTATTTTCTTCTGTGATCCCCTCTGCAAATCTTCATAAAGATGTAATCCTTCTTTCCCCCAGCTCTGCAGAATTTTTAAAATACCTTGGTCTCAGAAACATCCTAATTTGTCTGCTCATTGCAAAATAACTGGATAACTGGGTTTTTTTAAAACTCCCTTCAAACCTGCCACTGAGCTCATAAAAAACAATTTGATCTTTGCAGATCAGTGTTGATCCTTTATGATTCTTATAATTCAAGTGAAAGAGATGTCCAAACAATTGGGCTTAGCATAGGCCGATCAAAGTTTGGGGCACTGGAAAATTCTCCCCAGCCTCATGGAATTGGGCCCTCTGGTAAGCTGCTCAGTAGGACTTGGTAGGGGCTTTGTTGATTTTACTTCAAGGCTATTATTTCAATTTTTCCTCTGCCTGGCTAACATCTGGATGTGCTTTATAACAGTCTGTTTTCATAATTCTGCAGAAAGTTCCCAGGATTAATACTTGTTTATCCTGATCTTCCCGGGGACCTTAAATAGACTTACAGCCAACTCCAGGGGAAACCCTTTGATTGAAATGCTTCTTCATAGGTAGGGAAGAAGAAAAATGGCTTGTTCTGTTGCTTTAAGATTAACTTGCCAACTGGAAATTATTGGAGAATGATTCTAGAAATCTTTACTCCTAACTGTAGAATTTTCAGAGAATGTGGCTGGGTGATAGCTTTAAATGTGGATGGAGTACAGTCACCAAACTGGGGTGATTTAGGGGGCATGGGGAGCTCCTTTCTCTCCCTCCCTCTCCCC
Organism: Myrmecobius fasciatus; assembly: GCA_023553655.1. Classification (NCBI taxonomy): domain Eukaryota; kingdom Metazoa; phylum Chordata; class Mammalia; order Dasyuromorphia; family Myrmecobiidae; genus Myrmecobius; species Myrmecobius fasciatus. The sequence continues at coordinate 272,421 of JAJPUD010000346.1, forward strand.
AAAGTATATTTCTGTATCTTCCCCAGTGGCCTATAAGTAACGTTCGAAATTTTATCTTGAAGGAGTCATTTTTCTCTCAGGATCATGGAATCTCGGAGTTGTATGGGGAGCAAGAATTCGGTTATTTCAATTTCTTTCCTGATGCAGGAATCCCTTCTGTAGCATCACTGACAGGCAGCACTCCAGCATCTGCTCAAACTATAACTAGGATGGGGCAATTAGGGCTTTGTCCCAGAGTGCCAAAATTTAGAAGACTTTTACAGCATTAGCTCTGATGAGATATTTGGTAATAAGGCAAACAACTGAATTTAGCACCTAGGATGCAAAAATAATCAGTCAAACTAGGAAACTAGTTTATGGTGTGTTTGTTGCTGGCTACAGCCCATTTCATGCCATTTCTTCCTTCCCTCTTTCCCTCTTCCCTTCTGGAGTTTGGGAACATATTTTCATGTTCATGAATTTGGGGTCCTGGGTAATCTCTATTGGAGTCTGAGGAAAGGTGGTGGTTAAAGTGGAGGTGGGAGAGATTTGACTTTTTTTTTTTTTACTCTAATTACTTTCTCTTTCTCTGGATGTCTTGATTTTTTAAAAAGGATAAAGGATAATAGTCAGTTGGGTGGTGAAGTGGACAGAGTGCTTCCCTGGAGTCAGGAAGATCTGAATTCTAGCTGTGTGACCATAAGCAAGTCGGCTGATCTCAGTTCGCCTCAGTTTCCTCATCTGTAAAATGGGTATAATAATAGCATCCGCCTCTCAGGCTTGTTATGGGGATCAAATGAGATAATAATTGTAAAGTGCCAGGTACACAGTAAGCACTAGATAAATGCTAGCTCTTATCCTTATAACAGATGGACAGACAAGCTGTAGGCTTCCTTGTTACCCCATTGAATATTAAATACTTAGATGATCTCTGGCACATTGTATGGATTGCTTTTAGTTAGGGGAAGAGGGGGTTATGATAATTAACACTGGGTGGGTACCTTAGATGTCTTCTAATAAGGAAACTAATAAGGGAATATAATGATTTGTTCAAGGTCACACAGAAAGCAATCATCTGAGGCAAGATTTGAACCCTGATTCTACAGCCAGTATTCTTTTTATTGGGACTATCACCATAGGTGAGATCACAGAGCTGTGGAAATATGGGGGATTGTGTGTTAAAGGCTCTCTTGGCTTTGTGTGATCTTGGTCAGGACATAGAAACCTCTCTGAACCTCAGTTTTCTCATCTAGAAAATGGGGATAAGAATATTTGCACTACAGCTGACTTAAAAATATCAAGAAGAAAATTCACCATCAAGTAGTATAGAGAAGGTAGAGATGCTGGTGGGTGATATAAGTCAATATGACTTAGTAGAGAAAGAATTGGCCTTAGAGACATGAAGACCTGGATTCAATTCTTGCCTTGGACTGTGGGACTTTGGACAAGTCACACAATCTCTTAGTAAATTCTAAATAATTCTTTAGGGCTATTAAATTGCAGAGAAGATTTTTATGCCATCCTGTTTTAGATAAGGGAGTTACCTTATCTGGGAATTCCCTTATAGGTTCATTCTCAATCCTTATTATAATTAAGTCCTGCTCAATCCCGAAGCAAAAATAATAGCTCTCAATTATATACCATATTAAAGGGTGAACAAGTATTTTCTAAGGAGGAGAATTATTGTTTTCATTTTAGAGATGGGACAGCTGAGTCAGGTGGAGGTTGTTTGGTAAATCCCTTTGCCTCTGCCTGACTCAGTTGTCCCATCTCTAAAATGGGAATAATGATTTCTACTTCCTGAGGCCATATTTGAACTCAGTTCTCCCACATTGCAGGTCCAGAGTCTTCTACATTGCCTCTTTGAGGACACAGATCAATTAGATTTTCTCTCTGCAAAGGATGTGAAAGGACTGGCTTTAAAAATCAATTAAGAAAGGCCCTTTGTAAACAAAAATGTTCAGCTATAAAAATTTGCATCAGCTGGGGTTTGAGACAGACTTTATTTATTGGTGGGGTATCAGGTGTTCAGACTTTTTTTTTCTTTCTTCAGAATCTCCTCTAGAGTTTTGAACCGAATCCAAGACATCTTCTCTTCCAAGGATGAAAGGAAGCTCCATAAAAGCAAAGCTCCTTCATTAGGGTTAAGCTAGTTTCCTTTGTTCAGATGGCTTCGGCAGCCCTGGGCTGAGAGCCTCTGTGTCCTGTGGCTTCCACATGCTGACTGGGCCTTGATCATCGCTCTCAAGCACTTGCTGGTATGGCACCCTGCTCATCTTGCGGCTGATTTCACATCCCAGGAAGGAAAATAGACAGGTCTTTATCTGGCCTTTCTTCAAAAGGAGAAGGCCCCCCAAATATTGACATCTCTCTGTGAACTCTGATGGATGATAGACTCCTGAAATTTCTCCTTTCAACTCTGTGATCATGCAAGTCCAGGAGAGAGAGAGAAAGTTAGTAATGGCCATGGGAAGGCAGGGTCACAGAGCATCCATTAGTTTTCACCTTTTCTCCTACTAAACCTTTTCAGTTGAAGTAATAACAACATACTAAATGGATTTCTGGGGCACCTTTTTATCTACCTTTCTCTTAAAGCACACCAAAGAAAGGCTACAACATGAAAAAAAGAAGTGACACTTCATTCAGGCCTTGTATTAGCAACCCTCCTCAAGGGGAAGCCCTTAAGTGATACCAAAGGGGTCAGGAGTAAATAAGCCATTAATTGCATAATTAGATTTGGCTTTAATGATATCTGTTCTTTTTACCCTCACCTCCTGCTTTTTCTGGGAATATCACAAACTCAAGATCCCCTAGATCAGTATTTATGAATTTCGTCAATCCATTTCAAGATCCAAAGTAGTCTCTAGATTCATCTACTTGGAAAACAATGTCTCTGGAAATTTTTCTTCATATAAACTGATATATAGCCGTGTCTTGACCAATCTGCATTTAGGTAGTCATTTTTTGAACCTTTTACAATTATCCCAATTATATATCATTTTGTTGGTCTTGGTCCAACATTACAGAATTTTGACATCATTGGGCTCCATATTTTGTTATCTCATGTATTAGCACTCCTTTGTATTTTCATGTCATAGTAAGTTTTCAACATACTTACTTTATCTATATCCAAGTTGGAAGTAATATAGTATTGTAGAAAGAATACCAGACTTCAAATTCATATATTTAGGATGAATCTTCACTCAGCTGTCATCATAATGTTATATATTAAAAATTGGAAAGGACTTTAGAGGCAATCATTCAATTTTCAAGGAATCTGAGATCTCCAGTTAAGAAATTCCCTCTGATCCCTTTTAAAAGCAGCCATCTTGGCCCATTCCATGAGATCCTTGTTTTTGTTTTTCCAAGAATTAATCACTTAGAGTCCCCCCCCAATGTTCTGGGTTTCTTCTTTGCTTTTTACTGACATTTGAGGCTCCCATTGGAGGACCCTGGCCATCCACCTGTGTTTTCTCCCTCTCGCCATGAGACCCATCCATCTTCTCTTCTGTCATACAGTTCCTTGATGGCATCCATTACTCTTGTGTTCTTTCAAGTTCCTTCTTAGTTATGTATTGCAGCTTGCTCACACCCAGCATGGACCTCTTCATTGTTCTTTGCTAGATGGATGAGTGGAGACAAGGGGAGGAACACAAGACAGGTTGTAGACATCGAATTGAAAATCAATTAAGAAAGGTTCTTTGCAAACAAAAATTTTCAGCTATAAAATTCTGCATCAGCTGGGGTTTAAGACAGACTTTTTTGTTGGTGGGGGTATTAGGTGTTTAGACTTTTTTTTCTTTCTTCAGAATCTCCTCTAGAGTTTTGAACCAAATCCAAGACACCTTCTCTTCCAAGGATAAAAAGAAGCTCCATAAAAGCAAAGCTCCTTCATTAGGGTTAAGCAAGTTTCCTTTGTTCAGATGTTCCTAAGTTCCTAAATAATTGTATGTGTACAGTGAATGAAAATGATGAGTTAAGGATGTCACCAAGATAGTAAATCTGAGTGACTTCAAGCATGCTTTCATCAGAATTAGGGAAATTCAGATCAGTGAATCCAGCTTTTCTCATTTTATAGACAAGAAAACTGAGATCCAAAGAGGTTATTTATTCAAGATCACAGAGATATTTAATGTTAAGAGCTAAGACATATACTCAAATCCTCTGATGTTAAAACCTTTTCTATCATCCCATAAGCACTTAGCCCATTTAAGACTCAATTTTCCCATATGTAAAACTGAGGTAATAACATTTTATCAACTACATATTGTGTGAGAACATAAGGCAGTGTGATATTCTACAAATAGAAATTAGAATTATTATAAAATCATAAGAAGAGAGCCAATGACAGAGCTCTGAAGCAAAATACTAAAGAAATTATTTGTGGTTGAGATTAATCCATTAATTAATCCAACAATTAAGAATTTACAAACCCAATTAACCATGCCATTATTATGCAGTCCACATTTTTCCTTCCTGTCCATAGGAATATATAAGAAATGTGAAATACCCTGTAAAGACTTGTTCAGACAGATCTCTACCATTTCTTTGATTTGCAAGTCTTGTACCAATTTCAAAAAAGAAAATGACATTAGTTTGGAGCGATTCCAATAGAATATAAGCTCTTTGAGGGCAGGAACTGTTTTATTCTTTTATTTTTATCCCTACTACATTTCATATACTGTAATAGTTATATGAAAAAAAGTTGTGTAAAGTTCTTTGTTAGACCCAGATGCCTATAGAACACATTTTAATTATCATTACTATCAGTATTATTTCATCCTTTTCATCTTTTTTGATGAGTGTTAGAGAGAACATAGAGAGACAAGTGAAGATGTCTCTATTGTGCAATTTTTCTTGTATAATTAGTGTTCTGTGGTCTACTGCATGGCTGAATAAAGTGACTGCTTTTTTTTGTATGAGAATATTAAATGTGAACCGATCTTTTTTAGACTGAAAATATTTTCTATCCTTTCTTTATCATTATCATCAGGAACTAGCATTTATATAACATTATATAGGAAAGTGGTTTACATATGCTATGACATTTGATCTTCATAACAACCTGGGTGGTAGGTGAGATTATTATACCCATTTTACAGATGAGGAAATTGAGGCTGTGAGAAGTCAAGTGCCTTGCCCATGGTCTGAGGGAGGATCCAAACATAGGTCTCCTTGCACTCAAATTAATTAATTTGAATTAATTACTGAGATGCCAAGGTGTCCACATTCATCATCCCTACAATTTTTATCAGTGAGTTATTATCCACTATTAGTCTAAATCCCATTTTCCCCCCAAACTTGCCCAGTTGGGCATACTCTTTATCACATCTGAGATATACTGTCCTGATAATCAAACTAAAGTAACCATCTATACATTCTGTATTTATCTCATTATTTATATGATGTCTCCTCCATTAGGATTCAAGTTCCTTGAAGTCAAGTACCATGTTTTTGCTTTTCTTTGTATCTTCAGTTCCTAGCACAGAGTACATGGCACTTTAATTCACGTTTGATCTTTTATGACTCCATTTGGGGTTTTCTTGGTAAAGCTACTGGAATGGTTTGCCATTTCCTACTCCAGCTCATTTTACAGATGAGGAAACTCATCATCAAATAGGGTTAAGTGATTTGCTCTGGCATCATACAGCTAGTGTGTTTGAACTCATGAAGAAGAATCTTTCTGATTCCAGGCTCAGGGCTCTATCAACTGGGCCACCTATGTGCTTGTTACTTATTTAGTTCTTAATAAATGCTTATTGATTGATTAAGATACAAACAACTAGTTATGATGAATAATATTCTAATTTCTTTTTAGAATATTTGAAAAATCTCTCATCTCTTCCTCTAGCTCCAGTTAATTCACCTCATTACTCCCCACCCCTACTCCCAACTCCAATGCCATAATTTTTCAGTCATAAAGATGTAAGAGAAAGGAAATCAGATAGAACATTCATACTGTTTCTCTAGATCACCCATGGGTGAGGAAGCTTATTCAAATGATGGCAGGTAACATTTACTTTCCCTGTCTAGATCCCAGAGGATCTTCCCAGAGAAGTAACAAAAGAGTCTAATATTTTAATTCCAGCTTAATTACTTTTATTTTTATCCCAGAAAAGAGAAAGACCTGGGAGTAATTAAAGTGATGGAGAAATTGGTCCTGGTAATAGATAGAAAGCAAAATTCTGAGGCACTTATTTATTTCTTTTCTCCACATCAAGGTGGCCAAGTGAATAGACTACTAGGCTTGGAGTCAAGAAAACTTAAGTTCAAATTTCATGAAACTTTCTTAGCTGTTTGATCTTAAATAATTTAACCTCTGAATTCTTCAGTTTACATATCTGTAAAATGGTAATAATAATATAGTCTACCTCTAACAGTTGTCATGAGTATTAAATAAGATAATATTTGAGGTAGTAGAGGATATAAAACAATTAGATCTGGAGTAAGAAACACCTGAGTTTAAATCCCACTGCCGTTACTTACCAGCTGTGGGACCTTGAACAAGTCCCTTCATTTCTGTCTGCCTCAGTTTCCTCCACAATAAAATAATGATCAGACTTTACCTGCTTCCCATGATTATTGTGAGGATCAATTAAAATATCTGTAAAATACTTAGCACAATGCCTGGCACATAAAATAGACACAATCTTCCTATCCCCTTTCTAGTTCCAATTCAGCCACTAAATTATTATAAAATCATTTTCTTTTCATGGGCTTCACTAAAATGAAGGAGTTTGACTCAATGATCTCTCAGTTCCTTCCAGTTCCTTGAAAATTCTGTTATTCTGAGAGATTGTTGTCATTTAATGAGCTTCCCTCAGAGCAAAGGACCTACATTGGCAGCCTGACAGTTTCAGCAGCCTCTGATTAATGATATTCTTTACCAGTCCATAAGCAAGGGCAGGCTATTTGATCATGACACCAGGATCACTTTTCAAGTGAATTCCATGACCCGTTCCAGAAAAAGGTCAGATGGCACCCCCATGTCTGTGTCAGCAATTACTGGAGCAAGGGAAATGGAGTTTCAGGTAGATGGGATATTTATACTTAGGACTGCTCCCAATCAATAACACAGGAGACCCGTCTATCCAAAAGACAGGAGAGATTCTCAGTCACTCTTCAAAGGATTGAAACAAAATGTTTTGGATTTAGAAACTGAAATTCAAATATCCAGAAAAAGTGTGCAAGTCTTCAAACAAGGGACACTAGAATAGCCCTTGTTATTAAACTGAAATAGAAGCTTGGGGAAATAAGGGTGGTATCCCTTATTCTGATTTCATCAAGTGTTCATCAGCCCAAGACATGAAAGTTGAGGGGTCGTTAGCATGAGCAGTTGAATGAGCATCACCAGACATTCCGACCAGCAAAGATCCTAAGAGGGACTAAATCAAGAAAATAAACGAGAGAATTGGTCATGTTTACATCAAAGTATTCTCTTTCTCCCAAACCTGCAATCTGGAGAAATCTGAGCATTCATTCTGAGTAGTCAGACTTCAGGACCAGGCAGAGTATTTGAATTCTAATCAATCACCCACTATTTACTGAGGGACTACCTTGGCCAGACCACAACTGGAGTATCATATTCGGTGCTGGGTGCCAGATTTTGGGAAGGTTAAAGGTTCCTTTGGATTTCTGTACCAGGGATGGAAGAAGGTGGCTGAGGAGGGAGGAATCATGCCATATGAAGAGCAATTGAAGAAAAGGGACAGAGGACATGGTCACTGAACTCATGTATCTGAAGAGCATTTAGGCAGAAGAGGGATTTCCTCAATTGCAGATCTTCAAAGGAAGGCTGGATGGATTCTTATCTGGGATTTTGGAGATGAGATCTGTTGTCGGATATTGGTTAACATAGATGCTTCTGAACAGCCTCCATCCTCTGAGAACCTATCATTTTGGTAAACTCAGGGCCTTGAGATAAGCTCCCTTTTTTGTTGCTTCTATCCCAGTTTACCTGCCTATTAAATACATATTGCCTCCATCTAATCCATTCACAGTCCCTCATTCCTTCTGCTGTGCTTTACAGGACCCACTTTCTTTATAAGCGATTGATCCTTGTTTCCAAATCTGATTTTTACTTTTCTACTCTCTTTTTTCACTAAAAAGGAGATTCAAATCTCAATTAAAATTTCTACAGTCCCCTACTTCCTTAGCTAAAACATTACAGTTATTGTCCACCACATTTCAGGATTTATTTCTATATTTATAGTCCATTTCTGTATGTGGCTTATGTTTTTATCTTCTTCTATAGCCCTCATCTTTATTTTATTAGCTTCAACATCTGTATAAAAATCTATTCACCTAATTATTCTCACAGTTTGTCTCATTTCAGAGACATCATGATACAGGGGAAAGAGAAGCAATGGTAGTCTTAGGTTAAAATCTTAAGTCTGATGTCAAGTACCTCTGTGACTGAATCAATTAACCTCTCTGAGCTTCAGTTTTCTCATTTGAAAAATGAGGGCTTGAGACTAAATGACTTCTGGGGTTCTTTTCAGCACCCAAATCCATGATCCTATGTTTATGTTTATGTCTTTACCAATTTCCTATGGAAATGTTGGAAAAAATTGCAAGTGGTACTTACCAGCAGTGAGATTTGAACCCATATTTTCCAATGCTAGAACCAAAACTCTTTCCACTATACTAGAGGTGGGGAATGTCCAGCCTATGGGTCCTATAAAACCTGTGAAATTATTTGGTCTGACCCTGCCAAGGCAACCCCAGGTGATGAGCTAAAAGCTAGATACAACAACCTCCAATAATATAAATTTCTAAATGGTCTTTGGCAGAAAAGGTTCCCCACCCTTGTACTGTTCCATGCTATCTTTCCCAAGGAGCTTCCTATAGGAAAAAAAAACCCTACCTATGCATAGAAAATCTATAGATTTATCTGTAAAAAGGAGCTTTTCATAGAAAAACTATGTATAGTTTTCCCCTCATGTAAGACCACCAATTTAGAAGACTGATATTCTTTTACGTTGCTGACCATTTAAAAATAAACAATTTCTATGGAAGTGCAGAAAATATATTTTATCTCTCCTGTTATTATTCCTTTTAAGCAACACCAGAAACTCTGAGCAGGATTGTTGTTAGTCTGTTGTTTCATTTTAACCAATAATCCATTCAGTAGTAGTATTGTTTTCTTTCATCGAGTTAGGTAATAACAAAATGTCAGAATTGAAAAGTGGTCACTTAGCCCAGGGCATCCCTAAAACACAAATCTCCTTGACATTATGCCTAACAATAGACTTCATATGAAGAGAGGACATTTATTAATTATGAAAACAGCCAATTTCACTTTTTTTAACTCAAATTGTTAGAATGTTTTCCCCCCCTATAAATTGGCCAAAGAATGCCTCATTGTAATTTCCATTTGTTATTCCATGTTTTGTTTTGTGGGGATAAAAAAATCAAATTTCTTCAACATATGGTAAATCCAATTCTTTTGCAAAAAAACCTCCGTGTAAACAGTTTCCTTCTAGAAAATATTTTGAGGTACAACTAATCTTCATATCCTTCTGGGATGCTCCATATCTTCAAACAATGGACACTAGAATAGTCATCAATCTTAAACCCATCGAAGAAATAGAGACAATTTTGCTTGAGAGAGAAGGATACAGAAATAAAAGGAGGATTGACAAACTTGTGTAATTTCAGAGAAAGCTCAATAGAAACAGACAAATATATTAAAAAAAAACCCTTCTATAAACTCAGGATAGAATTCTTAACTGCAGTCCTAAAGACACACCAGAATTCTTTTAAATAGGATGTAATTTGATTCCTTGGTCCAGGTGGGCCCTTCTTGGCAGGAGGCCATACATGCTTCCCAACTCCACACTGAGTAGAAACTGAAACAGGGTTCCCCTCTCTCCTGAGTCCAATACCCATTCAAGGGTTAGGGCTTGTGGGGAGTGTATGTGAAGAAAAGGGCTCTTTTGCTAATCGCCAAAAAATTATAGGAGAATAAAGCAGACATGTTACCTGGAACCGAAGAGAAAAAAGAGATGTCCTTGTACATCTTTAATCCTTTCCTACTCCTTCTAGTCCAGTCAAATTACATATATTATCTCCCTTCTTGTTAGAACCTCTATCCCTGGCTCCTCAAAACTCCACCAGAATTGGAGACAACAATGTCCAGTTTTCATTTCAAATTTTACACCAGATCTGACTGCCGGAGGGAGAGAATATCATCCTCTGAAAGGACAAATTTTGAATGAAGGAGAAACAACCCCGTGAACCAAAAAATTACTTCCTTAGTCTTGTCATTAAACCACCATTGCCCACTTTCCCTGTTAGGACTATTGTTCTGTGTAGATCAAAGTGAGAAGCAAGCTGTTATGTTCTATAATCCAAATATGGAGAAGGGAACGAGTCAGTTTTCCTATGAGATTAACATTTCCTTATGCTGCATGTATCTTGTATGTATAATTTATTATTTTTTTGCATATTGCCTTCCTATTACAATGTGAGCTCCTTGAAGGAAGCAAATGTCTTTTTAATCTTTCTTTGTATACCAAGTACTCCTAGAATACAGTATTTAATAAATGCTTACTGATTAACTTGTATCTGTACTCAAAGTATTTATCACATTAGGAGTATTTCCACTTGTCTTTCCACAGCAAAATCCTAATTTTCAACTGATAGGCTCCATATTACTTTCTAATTTCTTTTCTTCAGATTATATATCCCTAATTCCTTTGACTGGTTCTCCTGGCAAGTTCCCTCACTTCCCCTAGAGGTACTCTAGCTTGTCAATGTTCTCTCTAAAATGTGACGCTCAGAATTGATCATTATTCTTCAGTTGGTATGATCAGGTAAGAGAGTATAGTTAGGAGGATCATTTCCTTTATTCTGGAGGTATCAGCACCAGTGAATGGCAGATTTCTATTGATACAACCTAAAATTACATTGACTTTTTGGCTGCCAAATCTCACTGATGACTGATTCCTTTTGGGACTTACACTAAGGTAGTCAGACTCTTTTCGTATAAATGATCATTTGGTCATGTTTCTATAGGCTATACTTATGCAATTACTTAAATTGAGGGTAATACTTGGCATTTAACTCTGTTAAATTTCATATTAAATTAGATTCCTTATTCTAGCCAGGCAGCATCTTTTATGAATGAATACTGAATGGAAAAGCATTTTTGAGGACTTACTATGCCAACCATTCTGCCATTTAATAGGGATACAAACAAAACCAGGACAGAAACATTCCTGCTTTTCAAGGAAATTGTGTTTTAAATGCAGAATACAATTCATTTTAGGTCTCAATTCTGTCATCTTACATATTAGGTCACTCTCTCAACGCCTCATTCCTCTTGAAAATTTGAAGTTGGCAATCTATGCTTAAATCCAATTAATAGATGAAAATGATGAATAAAAAAGTCAATGGCAGATTTCTGGGTTACTACAGGAAAGATCTTCCTTCAAGTTAACAACAATGACTAATATTTAAGTGTAATCATGGAATTGGGGAGAGGATCAAATGAAATATTTGTAAAGCACTTAGGACCCTCTTAGTGTCTGTTCCATTTCTCCCTCCCTCTCAGTCATTCAAAATAGTTTACTTGATTTGCTTGACATCTGATTTTATAAGATTATAGAATGGAAATTAAAGGAACTGAAGGGATCATCCAATTCAATACCATTATTTTTAGCTTATGTGTCTCTATCTGTTAAGTGAAATTATTCTCAACATTTCAGGCCTATTAGTTAGCTATGATAATTTCTTTTCTTTCATTGCATTTGCAAATGTCTCCTTAAACCCCCTGGATTCAGCTTTCTCCCTAATTTAGAAAATGACTTTCCCCATTCTAGTTTTTCAGTTTCCAATCAACTTTTAGGGATAATAGGGTTGATTAGATAAAAGTTTATTTATGATCAGTTTCTTTAAGTTAAGACTTTATTAAATGATTAAACTTAAACTCATAAAGTGATCAAATTCATTAATCTATCAGTGCTTTAGTTCAAAGTTGAGCCAAATAGAGATAATTGTTTTCAGAAAATTCTGTAAAATTCTGTAAAAGGCAGCATGGGATGGCAGTCAAGGGCACTGGGTGAAGAATGAACCAGACACCCCTCTTCATTTTCTCATTCTGCCTCTCATTAGCCATGGCAGGGGCCTGCAGCTGTCCTGGAATCCTGTTTCACACACTTAAAAGTGGTGGGGATCACCCAGCCAAGTCATTTAAGTTCTAGGACACTCAGTTTCCCCATTTGTAAAATATCATAATAACATTCTTCATTTCATAATGGTTGTTATGGAAAGTGCTTTTTAAAACCTAGGTGCTATGTCAAAATGAAAATGTGAGTTATTATGTGGTCCTGGCTTAGTTATTTCATGTCTATGAGCCTCAGTTTTCTTATTTATAAAATGTTTAATAATTTATAAATATAAATTTATAAAATTTCATTTGTTCCCTTTTCTTTCTTCTTGCTCTTTTTGTCTCTATCTGTGTGAACCTCCCATTTACAAGATATATGCAGATGAATGAAATCACTCCCCTTGCAGTATTTAAGTACATAAGGAATACCTATAAAAGGCAGCTGAGGTGCCATAGTGCACAGAGCTCAGGGTCAGGAGTCAGGAAAAGGCAAAGAGTTCAAATTCAGTCTCAGACACTCAGTGGCCAGGAGATCCTGGGCAAGTCACCTAACCCTACTTACCTCAGTTTTCTCATCAGCAAGATGGGGGAATGAAATGGCAAACTGTTCTGATATCTGCCAAAAAACCCCAAATGGAGTCATGAAGAGTTGGCCATGATTGAAACATCTAAACAACAACAAAAGGTATATACAAATCTATTCTTAGAGGCATAGTGGTATAGTGGAGAGAGTTCTGAGCTTAGAGTCAGGAAGTCCTGGGTTCAAACCTCCCCCTGACATGTAAGTCCTATGTGACTCTGAGCAAGTCACTTCTCTGTCTCTCTCCCCTTCTGTCTATCTGTCTCTTTTCCTCTCCCCTTCCCCATTTCTTTCCCCCTAAATCTATATATTCCTAACTTAAACACATTAACGGTGATTTTGATCAGATCGGTACCAAAAAGGGTTAAAATATTCCTGACAAAAAATATGAAACAATCACAAATCTCTGAGGCTATTTTGAGAGACAACAAAAGCCCAGACTAGTTTCCTCAATGAGGAAACAGGAATGACCCTTTGCATCTTTCCTAGCTTCTCTCTTTCCTACCAGCTGCATCCTTGTCTCGGGGACAGAACTCTCCTCGCTGACTTTCCCCAATCCCCTGAATCTCCTCTTGTCTCATTGCAGAGTTATCTCTAGTCCACAGCCATCCCAGCTTGTTTTGGATTTTCACTTGTTACAGAAAATGAGACTCATAGAATTGGAGCCATTTGCAAGTACATTCATGACCAGGAAAGTTGGTCCAAGTCCAAAAATTACTCCCTGTGAGATACCGAGGCGATTCATCCCATATGTTTCATATATCATTAATGAATTCTCTAATGCCCTAGTTTGGAAAATACTCTTTAGCCTGACAAGCGTAAAGGCAGATCCACAACCTTCCCAAAAGTGGATTTCTGAAACACTTTGCTGTGGCTGCATAAAGCCAGAGTTTCTAGAAGGCTTTTTCTTGACTGTTGTTTCTACCACACCAATCATATCAGCTTAATAATATAATAGCAAACAGATATAACTTTAAAGTTTTGTTGTTGTTGAGTTGGTCAGTTATTTTTGACCCTTCATGACCTCATTTTCGGTTTTTTGGGCAAAAATGCTGGAGTGGTTTGCCATTTCCTTCTTCAGCCCATTTTACAGATGAGAAAACTGAGGTAAACAGGGTCTTGCCCAAAGTCACCCAGCTACTAAAGATCTGAGGCCAGATTTGCTGGTGCTCTATCTACCATGGTACTACCCAGCTGTGCTAAAGTTTACAGGACACATTATCCATCCTTAAATTTGAGCCTCATTATATTCCTGTGGGATTAGCTGTGAGGAACAAGATTGGGAGAGGGTAAGTTATTTATCCCATTAATAGGTATCAGAGCCAGGATTGAAATTCAGGTCTTCATGACATCAAGTCCAATACCCTATCCACTATACCATCTGGTCCCTCTTCAGGGTATTAAAAGTCTCTTTGTTCTTTTTGATGGAGTCCAAACTCCTCCAATGGGTATTTTAGGATGATCAGACCCTCTCTCTCCTTCCCTAGCTAGCATTTTGTTCATAATGAACAGTGGGAAGAGAGGATGAGGAGGAAGCAAACAATAGCAAAGAAAATTCTGAGATCGGAATCAGAAGACTTGAATTCAAATCCTACCTCTGTGACTTTAGGAAAGTCTCTTTTCTTCTTCCAGCCTGTTTCAGTTCCTACAAAATAAAGGGAAATTTAAGGTGTCTTCCAGATTTAAACCTAGAATCCTAGAATATGAAACAAGCAGCTTATTTAACTTCTCTTTCCTTAGTTTCTTCACCTGGAAAAATAAAAAAAATGATATTTGCACCATCTATCTCATCAGGTTATTACAAGGAAAGGAATTGGTAAATTTTAAGGCTTAATGGAAATATGATTTATAATTTCTGGAGTCTCCTGGTCCTGCCAGGTCTGTCTCTTTGCTTTTTTTTTTAACCTTCCATGCTTCTTTTTCCACCTTTCTTTTCTTTACCTTTCCACCTTCTCTTCACCACTCCTATGCTCACTCATTGCAGAAGTGGAGTTAACAGGACCCAGGAATTGATTTCATGTGAGAGGTGAAGGAGAGGGAAGGAAATCCCAAGGCTTTGATTATGGGAGACATGGGGATGGAAGTAATGAAGTTATTAGGTGAAGAAAACATAGGAGAAAAGAGGAAGAGCTCAGTTTTAGATAGGTGTAAGTGGAGATGCTGATGGATCATCTAATTGGATTTATCCTACAGACAGTTCAAGATAAAAGTCTGAATCAGGATTGGAAATCATGATTTGGAGGAAAGAGGTAGCATGGTACAGCAGAAAGTATACTCATTTTTGAGTTGTTACAAATTCAATCTCTGACACATTTAATCTTTCTTAAGCTTGTTTTTTCAGGAAAATGAATGGCAGGAATTAAATGGCCTCTGAAATCTCTTCCATGTCCAAGTCTATAATCCTGATTTGATCATTCATCTGGATAGAATTAGCAGTTGAATCCTTGGGAGTGAAGAAAATTGCTGAGAAGGAAAAAGAAAAAAAAAGAAAAAGAAGAATGGACAAAACATTCAGAATGGTAAATGGTGGGTTTTCTTCCTCTAGAAATCTTCAAATGAAGACTAGAAAACCCTTGTCAATGATATTATATATAGAGATTCCTTTGGTCTTTGATGTTCTTTCTAACTTTGAAATTTTGTGATTCAGATACCACCATACTAGACCATAATCTTCATGAAAGCTAAATCATATTTTCTCTAAACTTTGCATTGCCCCTGCTGCCTATCTCATTTTATAGCTCACAGGAGATATTTGCTAAATGCTTTTGGATTGAAGTAAACTGAAGTTCTGCATTTATTGGAGATTAGAATGCTGAATAGATAAACGCAAAAAACAAACCATGGGAAATGGATCTGGAAGACCTAAATTTTAACCCTTGCTTTGACATTAATTAGCTATGGGAAAGTTGGAGTTTTCTTAGCAAGGATACTAGAATGGTTTACCATTTCCTTCTGCAAATCATGCCTTGTACTCCTAGAATATACTTTTCCTTTTAACCAAATCCATCCTGCCCTATGTCCATTCCCTCAGAGTTTGCCAAAGTTGATTCAACTCTTTACATCTTGGGTTTATTATCTGCAAAATGAGGATACTGGTGTTTCTGCTACTTATCACATATAGTGTTTGTGAAGAAAATGTTTTGTAAATTGTAAAGTACCATATAAACATGAGATTCCTTTATTATTTATTTATTTTTACTTTTCATATGTTTATGCAATGTCTTCCTAAATAATGAGGGAATTCTGGGAATAACACACTCCATGAAGACAAGGACTTTGTATTATGCATTTTTGTATTCCCTGTGGCATTTATCACAGTTTCTTGCAGATAGCAAATGATCAACCATTACCCATATATAATTGGTTAAAGAGCCACATAATTGGATATTAATGGTTTCCCACAAAACAGTTTTACTTGATTCTAGGATTCTGGTATCTTATACCAGGCGTTCATGGGGAAAATAGAAGCACATATGACCAGAAAGCCATTCCCTTTAAAAAAGGGTTTTAGGTAATCATCTAATGTAATGTGATTGAAAAGGTGACCCAGGGCCCAAAGAATAACTGGTGACTTTAACTGATCCTGCCAATTAGTCAATTGTTTTGCTTTTTGAAGATTTTGAAGAGTTGTATTATAAAATAATAATTACCTGGGCAAAGTGAATACATTAAACCATTGCTATGGGATTAATTAGCCAGTCACCTAGTAGAGCTCCAAGGGAATGGGAATAGGGCAGGAAGAATTTGGTTGAAAATGAATGTTTGGAAGGAAAAGAAACATCCCAGGAATATAGGGCATGATTTTCAGAAGGAAGTGGCAAAACAACTAGGTATCTTTGTCCAAAAACCCTAAATGGGCTCACAAAGACTTGGATCTGACCAAAATGGCAAAACACAGAGCATGATCCAAGAAGTAATTTCAGAGGTGAGGTGAGGCAGCCACTAAAAGCAGTAAGAGAGCACTGGGGAGATCCTGAAAAAGAGAAGGATATGAAAAAAGGAGGATCAAGAGTCTCCAAGGACTGTTTTTGTATATTTCACAAATTTGCCCTCTTTCTTAACCTTCCCTTTTACTCGGTAGGCCCCCATCTTGGATCAACTGGAACTGAAATGACTCACCACATTTCCTATAGCTCTTCTAAATTGCTTGTAATGATAAAGGAAACAATCCCAGCCTGGTGATTCACTTTTCTTATAGCTCTGGTTTATTTAGTGAGAACTGATATTGCTTAATTACTGGACCTCTGTGGTCAGTTATCCCTCCAGAGTAAATCTGACCCTCAGTTCAATATTTTGCTTGGTTTTTAGAAAATTTTATTCTATAGATTAGAATGAATATGGGTGTAATACATGGACTTTCCACAGAGGAGGAGAATGACTTCTCAGGGCTCCGAGAACCCACAAAACACTGGTATTATCTGTTAATAAGATTGGAGCTACTCATCATGGAGAGGGTTGAATAAACTCATTGTTTAGTCTGATCCTAGCAGCTGCACCTCATTCTAAAAATCCCAGGAAATGCAGGAGGTGGAAGCTTTAGCTGTCAGGTTTCTGGAGATCTCAGTTTGTACTTTCTGGTATGATGACTTGTCCAGGATCACACTTAGTATCTGAGGTCAGATTTGAACTTAGTGACTTGTCTAGGGTCACACTAAGTGTCTGAAGTCAGATTTAAACTTAGGTTTTCTTGCCTCCTAGACCAATACTCTACTGCACAAATAGCTGCCCTAGGAGGTATAGAAACAGAAATATGACTTTGAGTTCTGTCATAAAGGAAGATGAAGAGAAGGCCAAATTAATATTCTGTATTATTATGCTTTTTCCTCAGTGGGGAATAATTCTTGAACTGGAAAGGGCAGAGCAAAAATAAAATAATTTCAAATCAACCAAGAGGCTAAGGAAAGGGTTTTTTTTTTGCCCATGTAGTCAGAGGTAGAATAGAACTTCTGTACAAGTCTATGATCAGGGAATGGACAATGGTTTAACTGGTGTGAGGGGCAGGTAAAAGGAGGAAAATAAAAAAAAAGAGGTGTCTGCTGACATCAAGAGCTGCCACATGGAATCCATATGAGTTGGTGCAGTGGATTCTAGGAAAATGGAGATATGGAGAACCGAACCCAACCAGATTCCTAGGCTATAGAAAGAGAGCCAAAACAGATCAGGTGATGGATCTGCTGATGCTGATGGTGAGATTTAATGGAAGTGTGTGTGTGTGTGTGTGTGTGTGTGTGTATGTGCAAAACATGCGAGCTAGTATGAAGAAAAAGGAGTTAAAAAGACCAGAATTAACTGTAAATTTCATCATTTTCCCTTTCATTTCCCTTTTTAAAAAAGAAATCCTCTGTGTTTCCAATGTTTCCAATAGCTCTGACAGGAGAACTTTAAAAAAATTATTTATTTATTTGATTGTAATTTTTATGTCCCAGATGCTTGGCCATGTATTTGTAAGGGTTGGAATACAAGAAAGAAGGAAGGGGAAGACCTGTAGGCTTTGTTGCAATTATAGCTTGGTGCTGAGGGGAGCCAGGGTTAGGAAAGAGCTGGTGGCCCCTGGAAATCAGGAGAGATTGTCTGTGAACAAATTCTAGGATAGAAAGAAAAGATAGGATGAAATCTGGACCACTAAACCCAGGCTTGAATTTTAGATATGAGGAAACTGTTTTCCTTAAAGACTTAAAGCCTTTTTCAAGGTCGAATACCTACAGTGGAACAGTCAGATTAGAAGAAAGGATTTCATGCTCCTTCTACTGTGTTATGTGGGCTCACGATTAGGATATCTGGGGCTGGATGACTCATTGGGTGGTGATTTCACCAGGGTCCATATCACAAAGTTAGTCTTATTCTACTTCTGACCTTACCTCCATTTCTGAGTCACTTAAAAAACATGGTGCCTCAGTTTCCTTATCTGTAATATAAGGTGGTTGCATTAGATGGACTCTGATCAGAGAGATAAGTGATAGCACACTATATAAAATGCTGAGAAGACCTGAGTTCATATCTCAGATATTAGCTATGTGACACTGGGCAGGTCACGACCTCTGTTTGCCTCAGTTTGCCCATCTGTAAAATGGAAATAATAATAGAACCTACCTCCTGAGATTGTTGTAAAGATCAGATGAGATATTTGCAAAACTAGTAGATATTTGCATGTAGTAGATGTTCTATAAATGCGCATTTTCTTCCTTCTCCTTTCCCCTCCCCTCTGAGGTCCCTTTCAGTTTTTATCTTTTACACTATGATGTTATGACTCACCCAGTTCCTTTCCTATTACAGACTGTACACTTCATTATGAAAGGATAACTTATAAATGACAGTTTCTGGTTTCAGAGGGAACCAGGCAGAAGAGTGTGGACAGATTAATGCCCATCCATCATCACTTCTGGAAAACAAGCCCAAGTGCATTCCCTACTAATCACTTGAATATATGAAGGATGGCATTTTTTAAAGGTCATTTGCAGCAAGCTACTCAAAGTCAAATAAGGGTTTCCAGAAATTTCATCAAGGAATTTGAAGGAGGAAAAAGAAATGAGTAGTTGGATGTCCAATGTATAGATTAATGCATCCATTATCAAATGTTCTAGTTCTCAGGCTGGAAACCAGTGTTTTTAGCAAAAAATGACAGCTGACCCCTCAGTGTAAACATTGATGCTTCTAAACTGTTCCTGTGTAGTATGAATTATTTGGTTCATAAGAGGACCGTACACAATGCTGAATGGATCTGTACTGCATCAGAAGGTCACTAGAAACCCCACAGATCTGGTTATCTAGTCATTACAATGTTCCAGACCTGGAACTCCAACTCCTTTGGTCTTCCTAAACCTCCCCACAGGGTGAATATGTACTGATAACTGAAGTTTGCCCCAAAAGGCAGGTACCCTGCAAAGTGTTTGGAAAGGGGCCAGGAGGTAATAGAATTGTGAAAGTGGAGGATCTGATTTACAAGGATCTTGCTCTTTTAGATGTAATCTAGATTCCTGTCAAGACTAGCATTCTCATCTGTTCTGGCTTAACACAGTGCCTGGCACAAAGAGATGCTGAATTAATTTTTATTGATTATTTATCCTCTGATATACACAGCAGGAGATGGGGACTGATTTGGGTGATGGATGGATGAAGTTGACTTCAGAACCAGAACTGTTATGGGCAAGGGGAAATGGTGGTTGCTAGGACACCGGTATGGCAGTTTCTCTGATGAGTTTATTGCTGAATTCCAGGTGGTATTAGCATAAATTTTGGACTTTGTTTTTTTCTGATTGAAAGTGGGACTTCAAAGACAGCTAGGTGTCTGAGCCATGGAGATAAGTGGCTCAAACTGACTTCAACAAGAGTGAAAAGCTAATTAAAGTGCTCCAAGCAGAAGGAAGCAGCAAATAGCTTTCCAACTGCTCTAGCTATTGTGCCCAGATGTTCATTTCCTGTGGTCCCATATTCCAGACTTTGTCTGGCAAGGCTGCGGCTAAGGCAGGATGAACACCAGTTAGGCTAAGATATTTTCTGTCTTGGGGTAGGGAGTATATGGAGGGTTTTGAAAGTGGAAATGAAGAGAATGTATATTGTGTGTTCCATGCAATCAATGTACCTGTCTTTGTTATACATTAATAATCTAATAAATTGTTCCTAAATAAAGACACCTATTAAAGGCAGATGAATGATGTGACAACTAGAGAAGTAAAGGAAGGAGCATGGACAAGCAGGTAGGGACATACATTATAAGTTCAATGAGTCATATTTCTAGAGAGAGAAAAAGGAATATAGGAAGAAGTTTCCAGGTTGATCCATAGCTATATTATTTTATATCTGCATTAATGACCAAATATAAACCTATCCCTATGTTTCTACCTGTTATATTAAAAAAAATGACTAATGATGAAATGGTACCACCTTGCTCTTTAGAAAGGAAATGGAAAACATATTAAGAGAAAACTCCTCAGTCTTCCCATAAATTTTAAACATATTAAGTAAAAACTCCTCAGTCTTCCCATAAATTTTATTAAGTTTAGAAATCTTCAGATCAATCAATCAAAAATTTGAGGATAACATTTATTTATTGAGTTTATACTATATGTCCTCCACTTCTACTTCCTAGAATCCTTGGCTTTCTTTGGATTTGGTTAGTTAGTATTTCAGGAGGAAATCTTTTCCTCCTTTGGTGTTAGCTTTCTCTTGTTTATGGGACTTTGATTTCTTTCTTTCTTTCTTTTTTTCTTTTTTTGCTTTTTGCTGAGGCAATTGGGGTTAAGTGACTTGCCCAGGGTCACACAGCTAGGAAGTGTCTGAGACCAGATTTGAACTCAGGTTCTCCTGACTTCAGGGCTGGTGCTCTAACCACTGTGCCACCTAGCTGCCCCTGGGACTTTGATTTCAAAGTTTTAGGGAGCTCCTGAGAAGAATGTTCTCTACTAATTCAGTTTGACACCTACTCTTCAATTTAAAGTTTGAGAGAGTTGTCTGGGGACATTGAGAAGGTGGAACTTGACTAAGGACATACAGCTAGGTTGCCTTTGAGATGAGATTTGAACCCAAGACTTCCTGACTCCAATAACCATTTTCTGTTTTCTATCAATTTTATTTTTATTTCTTCTGCTTACTTATCAGTTGTCAACAGTGTACTTTTCCTCTTCTCCTTCCCCAAATGGAAGTTCTTTGAAGATGGAGACTCTTTTATCTTTGCATATTCACACTCTAGTAGAGTAGCAAATACCCAATAGATGCTTAATAAAGGTCAAGAAAACCTCAAATGGGGTTGTAAAGACCTGGACTTGACTGAAAAGACTGAACAATTTACAGTTGTAAGACAAGATTAACACTGAAGTAGAAAGCAGTTACATAGTGAATAGAAACATAAATTTGAGAGTTGGAAGGACCTTAATATCTACCAAATCCAACCATTCTATAGATGAAAATGAATCCTTACTTTCTGATCCCCAATAAATGGTCATTCAACTTTTGGTTAAAAGCTTCCAATTAGGTGACGCCAACTACATCTTGAAATAGTTCACTTCACTTTTAACTAACTCTACTACTTAAGACTAGTCCTAATTATTAAGTTTTTCTTGATATTGACTTAATTTGCCTTTTCATACTATTTTCACATTATTCTGGTTCTGTTATTTTGGGGGCTAAACAGAACAATTCTAATCCCTTTTTTGCACATTAACCCTTCCGATGCTTGAATATAGTTATCACATCTCCTCTGAGCCTTCTTTCAGAAAGCTAAGTGGTATGTTGGGTGGTACATGGGACTTTTGGCTCAAGCCTAACTTAGGACACTTCTTAGCTGTATGACCATGAGCAAATCACAACCTCTATTTGTATAATTTCCTCTTCTGTAAAATAGGGATAATAATAGCACCCCTCATGGGTGTTGTGAGGACAAAGTTTGATTTTTTTTGGTACTTACTAGTATTTTATTTTTCCAATTTTCAGTTTCACTTTTATTTTTGTAAGATTTTGAGTTCTATTTTTTCTACTTCTCTTCTTTCCCTCTCCCATTTGCAAGAGAGGAAGCAATCTGATTCAGGTTATACATCTACAATCATTTTAAACATATTTCCACATTGGTTAAGTTGTGAAATAAAAATCAAAACAAAAGGAAAAACCACAAGAAAGAAAAACAAACAGACAAAAAGATGAAAAAATATGCTTTGGTCCATTTTCAGTCTCCATAGTTCTCTCTCTGTATATGGATGGCAGATAGTATTTGCAGAGCATTTTAAAAATCTTTTTTTTTTTAATTTTAAATTTATTTTTTTTATTAAAGCTTTTTATTTGTATAACATATGTATGGGTAGTTCCCCAACATTGATCTTTACAAAGCTTTCCATTACAAATTTTACCCCCCAGTACCCTCCCCTCCCCTAGATGGCAGGAAGTCCACTACATGCTAATAATGTTGAAATGCTTGAGAAGTTATGCAAGAAAAATCCTATCTACAAGAAAAAAAAAAGAATCAGAGAAAGGCAACACAATGCAAACAAATGTCAGTAGAGATCATGAAAATGTTATGTTGTAGTCCATATTTCATTTCCCTCTCTCTGGGTGTATATGGTTTTCTTCAGTGAACAACTGGAACTGGTTTGAGACAATTCTTCGTTGCAGAGAGCCATGTCCATCAGAATTGATCATCATGTAATACTGTTGTTGCTGTGTATGATGATCTCCTGGTTCTGCTCGTTTCACTCAGCATCAGTTCATGCAGGTCTCTCCAGGCCTCTCTGAAATCGTCCTGCTGGTCATTTCTTACAGAGCAATAATATTCCATAACATTCATATACCATAATTTAT
This sequence comes from Myrmecobius fasciatus, assembly GCA_023553655.1. Classification (NCBI taxonomy): domain Eukaryota; kingdom Metazoa; phylum Chordata; class Mammalia; order Dasyuromorphia; family Myrmecobiidae; genus Myrmecobius; species Myrmecobius fasciatus. Next base: position 295,376 of record JAJPUD010000346.1, read on the forward strand.
TCAGCCACTCTCCAATTGATGGGCATCCCTTCAGTTTCCAGTTTCTAGCCACCACAAAAAGGGCCGCCACAAACATTCTTGCACATGTGGGTCCCTTTCCCTCCTCTAAGATCTCTTTGAGATATAGGCCCAGTAGAAACACTGCTGGGTCAAAGGGTATGCACAGTTTGACAACTTTTTGGGCATAGTTCCAAGTTGCTCTCCAGAATGGTTGGATCCGTTCACAGTTCCACCAACAATGTATCAGTGTCCCAGTTTTCCCACATCCCCTCCAACATTCATCGTTATCTTTTCCTGTCATTTTAGCCAATCTGACAGGTGTGTAGTGGTATCTCAGAGTTGTCTTAATTTGCATTTCTCTGATCAATAGTGATTTGGAGCAACTTTTCATATGACTAGAGATGGTTTTAATTTCATCATCTGAAAATTGTCTGTTCATATCCCTTGACCACTTATCTATTGAAGAGTGGCTTGAATTCTTATATATATGAGACAATTCTCTATAAATTTTAGAAATGAGGCCTTTATCAGAACCATTAAATGTAAAGATGATTTCCCAATTTGATGCTTCCCTCCTAATCTTGTCTGCATTTGTTTTGTTTGTACAGAAACTTTTTAACTTAAAATAATCAAAATTATCCATCTGGTGTTCAATTAGGAGTTCCAGGTCTTCTTTGGACATAAATTTATTCCCTCTCCACAGGTCTGAGAGATAAATTATATTACGTTCCTCTAACTTGCTTACAAAGTCCCTCTTTATATCTAGATCATGAACCCATTTAGATCTTATCTTGGTATGTGGTGTTAGGTATGGATCAAGCCCTAATTTCTTCCACACTAGTTTCCAATTTTCCCAGCAGTTTTTGCCAAATAGTGAGTATTTATGCCAAAAGCTGGGGTCTTTGGGTTTATCGAACACTAGATTGTTAAGGTTATTGCCTAGGTTGTCCTGATAACCTATCCTGTGCCACTGATCGACTGCTCTATTTCTTAGCCAGTACCAAACGGTTTTGATGACCGCTGCTTTATAATATAGTTTTAGATCTGGTACAGCAAGGCCACCTTCATCTGCCTTTTTTTTCATTAATCCCCTTGAAATCCTTGACCTTTTGTTCTTCCAAATGAACTTTGCTACTATTTTTTCTAGATCTGTAAAATAATTTCTTGGGAGTATGATTGGTATGGCACTAAATAAGTAGATTAGTTTGGGTAGTATTGTCATTTTTATTATGTTCGCTCTGCCTACCCATGAGCACTTAATATTTTTCCAATTGATTAGGTCTGATTTTATTTGTGTGGAAAGTGTTTTGTAATTTAGTTCGTATAGTTTCTGACTTTTCCTTGGCAGATAGATTCCCAAATATTTTATCCTATCATCTGCTATTTGGAATGGAATTTCGTTTTGTATCTCCTGCTGCTGAACTTTGTTGGTAATATATAAAAATGCTGATGATTTATGTGGATTAATTTTGAATCCTGCAACTTTGCTAAAGTTGTGAATTGTTTCTAGTAGTTTTTTAGTTGAGTCTCTAGGGTTCTCTAAGTATACCATCATGTCATCTGCAAAGAGTGATAATTTGGTTTCTTCATTACCTACTCTGATTCCTTTTATCTCTTTTTCTTCTCTTATTGCTAAAGCTAACATTTCTAATACAATATTAAATAGTAATGGTGACAGTGGGCAGCCTTGTTTCACTCCTGATCTTA
>JAJPUD010000346.1:297482-317570 GCA_023553655.1 Myrmecobius fasciatus
TCATAGTGTACTATCCTGGGGATGACTTTCTGTAATCTCATTGCTAATATCTTATTTAAAATTTTTGCATCAATATTCATTAGGGAAATTGGTCTATAGTTTTCTTTCTCAGTTTTTACCCTACCAGGTTTAGCTATCAGCACCATATCGGTCTCATAGAAGGATTCTGGCAGTATACCTTCTGTCCCTATTTTCTCAAATAGTTTGTGTAGTATTGGAATCAATTGTTCTTTGAATGTTTGGTAGAATTCACATGTAAATCCATCTGGCCCTGGAGATTTTTTCTTAGGGAGTTGGTTAATGGCTTGTTCTATTTCTTTTTCTGATATGGGGCTATTTAAATAATTTATATCCTCTTCTGTTAACCTGGGCAATCTATATTTTTGTAGATATTCCTCCATTTCATTTAGATTATCAAACTTACTTGCATAAAGTTGGGCAAAATAACTCCTAATTATTGCTCTAATTTCCTCTTCATTGGAGGAAAGTTCTCCCTTATCATTCTTGAGACTAACAATTTGATTTTCCTCTCTCCTTTTTCTTATCAAATTAACTAAAGGCTTATCTATTTTGTTGGTTTTTTCATAGAACCAACTCTTAGTTTTATTTATTAACTCAATAGTTTTCTTGTTTTCGATTTTATTAATTTCTCCTTTTACTTTTAGAATTTCCAATTTGGTATTTAATTGAGGGTTTTTAATTTGTTCTTTTTCTAGTTTTTTTAATAATAAGCCCAATTCATTGATCTTTTCTTTCTCTATTTTATTCAAGTAAGCATCTAGAGATATAAAATTACCCCTTATAACAGCTTTGGCCGTATCCCACAAATTTTGGTATGTTGTCTCCTTATTGTCATTCTCCTGGATGAAATTATTGATTGTGTCTATGATTTGCTCTTTCACCCATTCATTCTTCAGGATTAGATTATTTAATTTCCAATTACCTTTTGGTTTATTTTCTCCTGGACTTATATTGCATGTGATTTTTATTGCATCATGATCTGAAAAGGATGCATTTACTATTTCTGCCTTTCTGCATTTGATTTTAAGGTTTTTATGCCCTAATATATGGTCAATTTTTGTATATGTTCCATGGACTGCTGAGAAAAAAGTAAACTCTCTACTGTCTCCATTCAACTTTCTCCATAGATCTATCATACCTAACTTTTCTAACAATTGGTTTATCTCCCTAGTTTCTTTCTTGTTTATTTTGTAGTTTGATTTATCTAATTCTGAGAGAGCAAGGTTGAGATCCCCCACTAGTATCGTTTGGCTGTCTATTTCTTCTTGCATCTCTCTTAATTTCTCCCCTAGGAATTTGTGTGCTATTGCACTTGGTGCATATATATTTAATATAGATATTGCTACATTATCTATGGTACCCTTTAATAGAATATAGTTTCCTTCCTTATCTCTTTTGATTAGATCTATCTTGGCTTTTACTTGATCTGAGATAAGGATTGCTACCCCTGCTTTTTTTTGTTCACCTGAAGCATAATATTTTCTGCTCCAGCCGTTTACCTTCATTCTATATGTGTCACTATGTTTTAAATGTGTTTCTTGTAGACAACATATTGTGGGATTCTGGTTTTTAATCCAGTCTGCTATCCACTTCCGCTTTATGGGAGAGTTCATCCCATTCACATTCACAGTTAGAATAACTAATTCTTTATTTCCTGCCATCTTATTTACCCTCGTTATGTTTTCCCCTTTCCTTTCCCCTTTCTCCCTTCCCCCCTCCTCAGTACTTTGCTTTTGATGACCCCTCCCCCAAACAATACTCCCCTTTCCTTTCCCCTTTTTCCCTTCCCCCCTCCTCAGTACTTTGCTTTTGATGACCCCCTCCCCCAAACAATACTTCACCCTTTAGATCCCCTCCCCCTGTTTTTATTCCTTTCCCCTGATTCTTCTATTTTCCCTTCTATTAGTTTGTCCCTTACTTTTCCTCCTTTTCCTCCCACTTCCCTCTAGCAACAGACAAGTTTCTATGTGAAATCAAATGTCTGATATACACTTTTAGAGCCCAACCTGATGAGAGTAAAATTTACACAGTGCTCATCTCCCTCCCCTCTTTCTCTCAATTATATTAGGTTTTCTTTGCCTCTTCAAGTGATTTTAACCTTGTTTTTACCTCCTTTTTTTTTTAGATCTTATTTTACCACTTTTTCCCTCTTTTCCCCAGTATGACAACATTTTCCCCTCTAGTTCTCTTTTTCATATTATCAAAGTAATATCTAGTTAATTATACCCCCAAACTTTGAGTATCTCCCTAGTAGCAATAAAGTTCTCAAGAGACCTTTCCTTTTTACCTTTTTATGCATCTCTTGAGTTCTGTGTTTGGGTGTCGAATTTTTTGTTCAGATCCGGTCTTTTCATTAGAAATAGGTGAAATTCACCTATATCATTGAATGACCATCTTCTTCCCTGGAGGATAATGCTCATTCTAGCTGGATAGGTTATTCTTGGCTGTAATCCAAGTTCCTTTGCCCTTCGGAATATCTGGTTCCATGCCCTTCGATCCTTCAGTGTGGAAGCTGACAAATCCTGTGTGATTCTAATTATTGAACCTCGGTATTTGAATTGTTTCTTTCTAGCTGCCAGCAGAATCTGTTCCTTGGTGCTATAGTCCTGAAATTTAGCCACGATATTCCTTGGGGTCTTAATTTTGGGGTCTCTTTCAGGAGGTGATCGGTGAATTCTTTCGATGTTGATTTTGCCCTTTGATTATACAATCTCAGGGCAGTTTTCTTTCAGGATTTCCTGGAAGATAGTGTTTAGATTCTTTTTTTCATCATGGCTTTCAGGAAGTCCAATAATCCTTAGATTGTCTCTCCTAGATCTATTTTCCAAGTCAGTTGTTTTTCCTAGGAGATATTTCATATTTTCTTCTAATTTTTCATTTTTTTGTTTTTGTTTGACTGATTCTTCAAGTCTTAGTGAGTCATTCACTTGCATTTGTTCAATTCTTATTTTTAAAGTGTTGTTTTCTTCAGTTACCTTTTTAAGCTCCTTTTGTAACTGGCCAATTTGTTCCTTGCACTCTTTTTCCACTTCACTAATTTTATTTTTTAATAAATTGGTGTCTTTTTCATATCTCTTTCGCAGGGCATCATATCCTTCTTGCACTGATTTCAGTTTATTTTCCCATTTATCCTCCAGCTCTCTTTTGAGGTTCTTTATGCAGTCTTCCAGAAAGGCCTTTTGAAAAGGGGACCAGTGATGGTCCTGGCTGATGTTCTCTGGATTTTTGTCTAAAGGAAACTCTGGCTCTGCGGTCGTTTCTTTGCCTTGATAAAAGCTGTCTATGGTGAGAGCTCTCTTTTGCTTCTTCATCATATTTTTTTTTTTTTTTAGACAGTGTGGATATCTCTTTAAGGTAGGGGGAAAAAAAGCAGAGGCTGCAAAAAGCTTTGCCCTGGGGCACTTCGGCGAGTTGACTTAAGGTGCTGGGCCGGTGGGGGCTAGGATTAAGTCCGAATTACTCCTTAAACAAGGCAAGTCTGCCAGAACACCTGTCCCCAATCAGGGCAGAGTGTCCCGAGTGCCTCAGATAAGCTCCAGGTGTTTGGAATTTGGAGTTTGGAGTTTGGAATTTCTTCCAGGATGAGCCGAGCTGAGTCCCACCCTCACTTCCGGCCTGCACAGTTGTCGTCTATTTATCTCTCTGTCCGAGTCCGACTAACCTGATATGAAGTTATCCAGAGAGCTGTGCCCAAATATTTCTGAGTTCGTTGACTTGAAGATCAGTTCGGAGGCTTATTTTATTGTTGATTTGAGAGAAGATCGGAGGAGAGGCAGAAAGTCACCTTTTCACTCCGCCATCTTGGCTCCGCCCCCGCATTTTAAAAATTTTAAGTGCTTTATAAAAGCTTCCTATTATGGTTATTTTTTATTATTTTATTTTTTCAGGCTCAACATTCCCAATCCTCATAAAACATGAACTCCTACACCATTTTGGGTCCCTTTTTTTGAAAGCTCTTTACTTTATCAAAATCTTTCCTAAACTATAGAGCCTGGAATGGAATACAATATTTTGTTTATGGGTCTGACCAGGGAAAAATTACATGCCACTGAAAATAAAGAACTCAGGCACTGGAATATTCATTAGGGTTGATGTGGTACAGGAAGATTTAAAGACTTAGAACAGACCTTGATGAGTATGAATAGGCTAAAAACATAGTTAAGGGTATTGCAGACAGGAGGGTTAAGAGCAAAAGGCTTGATTTCTTTTGCAAAATGCCTACATTGAACTCCCTCCTTGTCTCCATCCCATAGAACTGCTCTATTCCTTTGAGATAAAGCTCAGGCAGTATTTTTTGTATGAAGCATTTCCCAATTTTCCTCCACTTTCCACCCATTTGTTGTCCTCCCACCCAAAATACCTTGTGTTTAATTTGTGTATTTTTATATTTATAAACTTTACATTTAGTCTGTATGTTTTTATATCTAAACCCTATGTTCTGGCTTCCTCTCTCTACCAGGCTGCCATTTTGCCCCAGAAGGTTGTCTCTTTTCTACTGCCATCACCTCAAACCCCCACTCACTGAATTTCCCCCACTCTCATTATTAGGGGCATGTGACTAACATCTCAGTTCCATTTACTCATTTGACATAAATTAGCTTTGGCAGAAATGTATTTCTTTCAAAGATACAACAAGAACAAACATTCAAACATCTCTTCCAGCATCTCTGGGTCAGACCTTCTTCACTACCTTAGTCTCTGAGGCAAAAGGCTTAAAGCATGGCTCAGTTCCCACACAGCATTGGTCCCACTGAGTTCATGTCCAGATGTGGTGCAATGGCCAGATGAGCATGAGTCAGATTCTGGGAGACTGGAATCTTGAGGGTCACCGCCAAAGACTGCTCCTTGTTCCTCAGGATATTATTGCTATGCTGGTTTTGAAACATGGCCTAGGAAGTAAACTAGCTTAGATTTACCCATCTTAAACAGATTAAGGTATAATCTGTTTATACTATACTAATATATATTATAGTAGATAGTATAATATAGTATATATAGTATATATAAAGATAGTATAATATAAGGTATAATCAGGTGAGCATCCTGGTCCCATGGACAAGGAAACACAGATTTTTTGTGAGGTGATTCAGGACCTGCAAGATGCAAAATCCAGACCTTTAAGAAGTCCTGCCCTAGGGAGAGGTGGGATATTAGCCTGATTCTGGGAAGATTTTATCTCCTGGTTGGTAAAGTCTTATGCCCCCCCCCCAGAGCCTGGCATGGGTAGCCAGGGCTCCCTCTGTACCAAGTCCCTGTTCTGTATCTCCTAGAAAAACTTGGAAAGTTGAGAATTGAAGATGGTCCTCAGGGACAGGAGAGCACTATCAGCTCCCCTACCAGAGAAGAGTCAACCATATGATTAGGTGAGCCAGTGATGAGTGAAAAGAACCTGATAAAGTTAACCAACCTAATGGGACACGAGTGGCAGAAGCTGGGCAAATTATGAATGGGGCTTAAGGAGAAATAGCTGTAAAGACTGGAGGAGGACTACCTCACAATCACCATGTAAAACTTTTATTATGTTCCAGCTCTGGAGGAAGCAAGAATGGGGAAAAAGCTCCAGGATCCACCAATTCTTGGCCCAGAGAAGCATTCCCATCCACCATGAGGTTCTTGTATTTCTGGAAGAAATTTAACCCACTGTGAAAGGGAAGAGAGCACTTCTGACCCTCTTTTTGGTTTGAGATGACATTTCCCTAGACCTGATCTACCTGAGCTCCAGGTTCCCATCTCCAAATGCAAAAAAAGAACATAATCATAGAACCATAGGATTTAGTTTATACAGGAACAATTGACTATCACCTAAAACTCAGCATGTCTAAATCCACTTTGATCTTCCCTCTACCTTTCTCAAATTGCCCATTCTGTTAACAACATCACCACAATTTCAGTCTTACAGGCTAGAAATCCTAAAGTCTTTGATTCTTCCCTCCTTGTCTCCCCCTCTATCTGGCTACTTATTTCTCAATATTTTGAGGCTCTGGAAATTGTCTGGTGGGGACAGTTTTTCCCTTATCCCAGCTCACAGCCTCTTCTTGGCTTAACAAGTAGCAAGCTGATCTTTGAGAGCTGATATTCCTGAAAGCTGAGAGAACTGCTCTCCCCTCAAACATGATGAGGTTGAACTTTTGCTGATTTGGCTAGTCTGGTCCACAGCTGGCAACATCCTATGTATAATCCATCATTAGATATGATGGACATATAATAAATGCTTACACAGTATTTCTTTTCCTTCTTTTTCAACAGGGATTCTTTGTTATTCTCAATTTTTTATGTACTTAGAAACAGGATTCTGAGAAGGATTCCATAGGTTTTGCCAGACTGCCACAGAATTTAACTCACAAAATGATGGCTAAGAATCCCTGGTCTTCAATGAACCAGATAGAGCTTCCCAGTCTGCTCCTTTGACTGGATGATATATTCTTCAACTTCCTTTGCTCTTATTCCTAATTAACAAATGACTTTCTCTTTTTCTTTTTTAATTTCTTTTTAAAGCTTTTATATTCAAAACATATTCATAGATAGTTTTCAACATTTACCCTTACAAAACTTTGCGTTCCGATTGTTTTCTCCCTCCTTTCCTTCCACTCTTAGACAGCAAATAATCTAATACATGTGCAATTCTTCTATACATATTTCCATAATTATCATGTTTCACAAAAAAATCAGATCAAAAAGGAAAAAAAATTGAGAAAGAAAACAAAATGCAAGCAAGTAAAAAAAAGTGAAAATACTCTGTTGTGATCCACACTCACTTCCCACAGACCTCTCTTTTGGGAAGATGGTTCTGTCAAAAACCATTGGTATTGGCCTGAATTATCTCGCTGTTGAAAAAAGCCATGTCCATTAGAATTGATCATAGCATAATCTTGTTATTGCCCTGTATAATGATCTCCTGGTTCTACTCGCTTCACTCAGCATCAGTTCATGCAAGTCTCTCAAAGCTTTTCTGAAATCATCCTGCTAAATGTTTCTTATAGAATGGCTTTATCTTTTTCTAGGTCGCTTGATAAAAAGATGAACGTGGTCTGGACTGTTGACCATGATCAACACTGGAAACGTTTATTCTCTAGTATAAATAAAGACATTTTAATCCTATTAAAAAAGAAAAGAAACATGGCTTAGACACTGACCCCTCAATTCCTGTAGCTCATTTTCTTGACTTTTCAAAATTCCAAAGTTGGTGTGATTTTTCACCAGACACTGTGAGCTAAGGAGTTATTGGATGAAGCCAAAAGAGAACAAAAGAAAAAAAAGTAAAACAGACAGAATCATAGTCTCTTTGATGCACTTTCCTTAGATATCATCCTGATTTTCCTGGAAGCAGAAAAGTTCTCTGGAGTTTCTGGATAAGCGTAAACATTGCGCTTTCACTTGTTTCCCTGGTGCCACACAGGAAAGAATCTCAAATCAGCTGATATGACATAGCCTTCTAGAGTCACACATGGATAGGGAGAAATCACAACTATCCAGATTTCAAAATTAGGCAATTTCAACAAATAAAATCTATTTCACAAAGTTTAACCAAAGAGTTTTAGTGGTCAACAAGTGCCTCTCATGGCTTTCCCTAATCCAAAAGAAAAAAAGTAAAAGACAAAGACAATCAGTTTGACTTTTCTAAAGGAAACATTGTTTTTACTGAACTTCCCAGACCACGTGGAATTTTCTTCATAGAAATAAAAGGAATAAGAGACCTGAAATGGATCAGAAATTAGCCCTTTCAGTCTGATGAGAAAATAACTATTCATGTGACAACTCTTCCATGATTCCCTTAATGCATGGGGCTATCCAAATGATGGACAAAAATTTTTAACATAGGGTATTTTCTCTAATATGTCCCTATATCATAGACAATCCAGTTAGCATGAGCAAACTTCCTCTGGATCCATTTTGCAAAGTTCACCTGATACGTGTAGGTGATCTCGTTGAATCCCTGTCATCACAAGGACAATCCAAATGGAATTCCTAATTCATCCAACAGGAAAAATAAATTCAGTTAGAGAATTAGCTAAATCAAGGTAAAAAAAAAAGGCAAGAGAGTCCAAAGCTCCTAACAAGCACAACTGAGCACTATGCATTGCTTGCCTGAAGTTTCTAGCCACTTAAAAAAGCAAACAACCTTATGAACTTGCAAAACATTAGTATCTCATAATACAGCAAGCAATCTAGGTCTTATGATTAATGCTAAAAGAAAAATACAAACATTTCTTTCCTAGTCATCCACATTTAGTGATACAAACTAATATTTATATTTTCATATTAGATTCAATATCAATAAAGATTCAGTAATACAGAAACTATCAATATTTAATTTTTAACAAATTAAAACATTCAAAAATTTGCAAGATAACTTTGTTGGAAGTAGTTAAAGGTGATATTCTTGTGGGTAAATTGCACTGAAATTCAACTACACAATTACAGCCTAAAATATGGGGGGCGTTGTCTTATTTCCCTATGATCCTGAAAACTAGGGCATTTGAAGTTAAGATGGAGAAATGTCATCAGGAATGCAAACAAATATGAAAAGACTGCATTTTTTCTGACCCCAGCATGTGCATCAATCAAATGACCATGATTCTGTTCAGTATTTGGAGAAATGTTGTCTCAGGAATGCTGTACACTTGGGTACTCACATATCTGTACTTGCTTTTTTCTCCACATTGAGTTCCTTGTGAGGAGGAATAATTTCCTTCTTTCTACTTTTATCCTTAGTGCTTAGTATAGTGCATATAAGCACATAGTAGGTGCTTAATAAATACTTCTTGATTGCTGCAGTATCTTGGCAAGAACACTACCCATGAATGTCACTTTTGCCAAGTATTTGGACAGATGGTTTGCTACCGTACAGTAGAACTCTGAGGAATACTGTTACTCTCAGTGCTGGAGGTGATATGACTGTTCATTTTGACAGGACTTCTGATATGTGATATGTGAGTGTGTGTGCTATATAAAAATAGTTTTCATTTTGTTTCAACACTTAAGTCATTTTTAGTAGTTTCATGATTCAAATAGACAGCCAGACCTCTTGTTCAAGAAGCTGTTTGGAGGAACTTAGGGAGAGAAGGTATCTAATTCAACCTCAAACCATGCTCACAGTAAAAAGATATTTAAATCCATAAAGGTGTTCTTTTTTTTCTTTCTGTCTTACTTTGCACCCAAAGACATTTATTCAGAACATCCTATTTCTTAAAGAACTCAGAGCTGTGTTTTCTTGAAATATAGCTTAAACCCTTTAAAAATGTTAGACAAAAGAGGAATTGAGAAAATTCCCTTGGCTGGAGAGAGATTTGTTCTCTTTATAACAGATGGAATCAGGACAATGAAGGTTTGTGAAACTTAAGATAGATAGACATAGGAGTTGTAGGCTTCAGACTTAGAAAGAAGAGCTCAAACTATTATGAGTCAGTGAAAACTTCAGGAAAGATGGGTATTCCATAATTGAGAGCAGCATGAGAAAGATACCATAAAAGAAATAATTGTAATTTATGAAGGAACAGTGAGGAGACCAGACTAACTGGTAAGGTAAATAATGTTAGAAAGCCATGGAAATAGAATGAGCAGAGACAAAGTAGGTTAGGAAGGATGGGGCCAGGCTGGGACTGATTGTTTTTCATGGAAACTATGGGACAGGAGCCTTTACATCAGTTTTCCCCATAGGTTCTTTAAAATTTAATTGGGGTGGGGAGGAGGAAATCAGTGGAATTTAATGTTAATTTTTTAAGGTTTGTTTGTTTGTTTCATGCCCAATTCATTAGTTTGTTCCTTTTCTCTTTTGTTGATTAAAGTATTTAAAGACATCTATTTTCTCTTAAGGACTGCTTTGGCTGCATCCCCAAAATGTTGGTATGTTGTCTCATGGTTGTCATTATCTTTAATGAAATTGTTTCCATAAAGATCATATTGACCTTTCAGTTCTCTAGGGTTGTTTTGTCTTTGATTAAGTTTTGATCCTTAATTCAGTGACCCTTTGCTTTATGCATTGTGGTAAGGAAAAGATACATTTAATATTTCTGTTTTTCTACATTTTTGGTGGGATTTTTATGTGCTAATACATTGTCAGTTTTGATGAAGATGCTGAGCCACCCTGATTCATTGTGATCTTTAAGTTGTCCTTGTTCTAGGATAGATTCAAGGACCTCACTTGGTACTCTTGGACCCCTGACCTATGTGGAGGCTGCTTCAGGACTAGAGTGTAGTCTAGCCATTTGGCATTTTTTATGAAGTACTTGAAAATAATGGAATATAACTGAAATATGTTCTGGAAAACAATAACCATTCCTTTATGGAGTTTTTTCATTCCCCCTATATTCAGAAACAATCAGTTCTAGTCTGGCCCCATCCTTCCTAGCTACCCTGTCTCTGATCATTCTGCTTCCACTGCTCCCTAACATAACTTACTCTACCAGTCAGCCTGGTCTCCTCACTGTTCCTTCACAAATTATAATTACTTCTTTTAGGGCATCTTTATCATACTACTCTCCACTGTGGAATATTTACCCATTTCGCCCAAAATTTTCACTGACTCAGAGTAGCTTAAGCTCTTTTTCCCCTGGGTTTGAAGCATAGAGCTCCTACGGCCATTTTAACCTCCATAAACCTCTATTCTGATTCCAGCTGCTCTAAAGAGAGCAAATCTCTCTCCAGTCAAGGGAATTTCTCTCAGTTTCTTTTTTTATAACTTATTTTAAAATGGTTTTGTTCTATCAAACTATGTTTCAGGAAAATAGTTCTGAGGTTTTTTTTTGTTTGTTTTTCTTGTTGTTTTTTTTTGAGAAGTAGGATTTCCTGAATGAAGAAATAATTCAATGCTCATGACTTCTATAATTTATTAGTGCTTTTTTCTTCCTGAAATATGTATGATCCTATTTTGAGAGGTTGTATGTAGTGAATAGAGACTCAATCTTATATCTAGGACTTTGGATCAAGTACGTGTTCTCATCTATAATGAATGTGGCATCTTGGTCAAGAAACTTAATCTCTCCATACTCTCAGCAATTCTCTAATCCTACATGTTACAGAGAAGAAGCTAACTTGTATCGCTAAACAGTTTTTCTTTCAAGAGTTTCCTATCCTGATGATATTAAGTCTAATTAATAATTAATATAATTATATGCTATATATATTACACACACACACATATATATATATAAAATTGAGACAATATCATTAGTTATATCATTAGTTATTCATTTCCTTAAAAATATAGTAATTACAAACTGCCAATGTTTTTAATTTTTGTATAGTTATTGTAATAGAAAATAAAATACAATTGCTGATTGGTTTCCTATTCATGTTTATCTGTAATCTACAATTAAGGAGAATCCTTAATGAGTAGAGGGAGTAGGAAAGGCATTAGGTAGGATGTGGCACCTGAGATGAACCTTAAAGGAATCTAGGGATTCAACAAGATAGAGGTGAGGAGGGAGGACATTCTAAGTAGATAGAGCAAGCAGTTAGGAGGAAAGCCAAGTTTGGGGAATAGGAAGTATACCAGTTTGGTTAAACTATGGAGTTTGTGAAGGGGGGTGAAAAGAAATGGAAAGGTATATTGGACCTACATTATGAGGGTCTTCAAATGCCAAGTTTAAGAAGTTTGTGGCAATAGTGAGTCACTGAAATTTCTTGGGCTGGGGAATAGCAGACATGTGATTTCGGAAAATTATCTGGGCAGCTGTGTGGTGATTGAATTGGAGAGGGAAGAGGTGAGAGGTAAAAAGATCATTTGGGAGGCTATTGTATTAGTCAGATGAGAGGGAAGAGGAGATCTGAGTCTGGATAGTTATGAGTGGAGATAATGGGATGGATATGAGAGGTTATGGAGCAAAAACTGGGAAGACTTGGGAATTGTTTTGCTATGGGAGTGATGGAGAAATAAGAGGTGAGGATGACTCTTAGGTTATGAATTGGGAACATGGAGAGATGGTAAAGCCCTCAATAAAAATAAGGAATTTAGAGTAGGTTAGTTGGAAAGGTAGTGAACTTAATAAATCCTTGAGTTGTTGAATTACTTGGCCATAGGGCAAACAAATATGTCATAAATATATCATCAAACAGTGGAGAACAGCCTTATATGAGTTAATTTACCTGTGTAGGAAGATAGTGTGAGTAGAAATGGAGTAACTTTCCACATGCTTGGGGGGGGGATGGGTAGAAAACCATGTCCATCTCTGTGTCTTCTGGAGGCAGAGTCATATGTCCTAAGGCTCCACTTAGTTATTTTCTGAGCATCTTTGAAAGGATTAAGGGAAGATCAGAGCCTGCAATACATTTAAGCTACTAGTTTTGAGGCGGGTGAATCCTCTTCAAGACAGGTTCAACTCTAGTTCTGGAAAGGAAGAATTTGACTTTAGAACAACTTACTTTCTTTGCTGCCCCAAAAAGAATTGGGATTGATTGTTTCAAAGGAAATGGCTTTATTGTTGAATGTAGTCACTGCTGGAGGGGAGGAGTACAGCCAGATGAACATCTGGAGCAGAGCACTCTAATTATTGGAATATGAAGTTTAGTCCAAGAATATTGGGAGCAAGTTCTCTGGTCAGGAAGCCTGCCAGGTGTTTAGGATCCCATATTAAGGAGGCAAAAAAAATGTCTCTACTTTTCTATGGTTGGGAGCACACTTCATTGTGTGATGTGCATGGAAATGATTTTCTCTGGAAACCTTGACTTCATTGTTCTGTCATTTACATACAATTAAGTGATTTGCATCTCCTTGGAACCAGGCAGTCTAAAAAGTCTATTCTTCTCCAAATCCTTTATTTCCACAAGAAGCAGCAGGTCACCAACTATCCAGCATTGTCCCCCTGGTTAGCACTACTCAGAGCCCAGTGAATACTACTTTTGGCCATCAGCTACCATAATGGCTATCATATATTTGTGGCTCTGACATTTACTAGCCTTGTGACCTTAGGCAAGCCATTGCATTTCTCTGAAACTATTTCTCCCTTTGGAAAATGGGAATAATCATTCACGAATATAGATATTTTATGACGAAAGTCCTTAAAACATTTTAGAATGGAAGTTATTATCATAAATTATAAAGCAATTTAAATTGGAAGTAGTGGTAGTGGCATTAGGGGATAGAGTATTCAGTGGATAAAATGCAGGGCTTGGAGTCAGGACGATTCATTTTCTCGAGTCCAAATCTGGCCTCAGGCACTTATTAGCTATGTGACCTTGGACAAGTCACTTATTAGCTATGTGACCTTGGGCAAGTCACTTAAATTTTGCCTCAGTTTTCTGTCAAATGAGCTGGAGATGGAAATAGCAAACCATTCTACATCCCAAATGTGTCATGAGGAGTCAGATATGACAAAAAAAGATTGAATAGCAAAAGTAGTGTATTAGTAGTGATGCTAATAGTTGTGGTGGTAGTAAAAGTAGTAGCAATTTTTGTTTTTGTCTTCCCAGGACTTAGCACACAATAGGTACTTAATAAATATTTTTAATTGCAAGTAATTGGATGAAAGAGAGATTAATTACATCATTTTCCCTTAAGATGAAGCATTGATCTAAGAGTCAAGAAACTTGGATTCTTATCTTGGCTTGAATGTATATTAGCTGTTTGACCTTGGCAAAGGTACTTCCTCCCTCTGGGTCCAGGTTAATCACTTTAAAAATGAGAACAAGTGTTACTTAATGGTATAATAATAAAATGGCTGAACAAAAGCATTGGATTGTAAATTCAAAGACAGAGACTAAATAACTTTTTTTAACCAATAATCTATTTAAAATATCTAAGATTTGGTGTCTAAAGACTCTAAGATTCTTTAACCTAGGCCATCCTCAAATATGGGGAACATCTCTCAAATGAGCTCTTTTTGGAAAAGGGAAATTATATGTAAATAAGTTTAACAATGGAAACCACTGCTGGACATTGGAGGCTGGGACGTTATATCTTCTGTCTCTCTCCTATAACATCTCTTTCAGCTCTGGACTTATACTGGAAGACTGGGTTCTATAGACTGAGCACTTAAAAGAAGGGTAAAGTTCTTTTGTTTTGTCTCTGTTTATATCTCTGCTTTGGAGTCCCACATAAAATTATTTAAAGCTTAAGTTTTCACTTAGGTAAAGGTTGCTTAATCTTGTGTGTGTGTGTGTGTGTGTGTGTGTGTGTGTGTGTGTGTATGTGCATGTGTTTACTCTGTGATTCACCCTGTGGTAGAGCCAATAGACTCTTCTCAGACTAATACTTTTAAATATATAAAATTAAGCACATCACTAAACACATACAAATGACTGTATATGTATACACATATATGTAAGTATATAATAAATTCAGAGACCCTAAGCTGAGAATCCCTAGTCTAGGATGTCCCTAAGAAGGAAGTTGAAATATTCTCAATAAAATGTAGATCATGCATAATCTACAGGACAGATTTTTATTTCCTTTACACAGAAGAAATGCTTAATAAATACAAAATCTCCAAGGACAAATTGACAGAAAACTTAAACAAGAACCAGCAACTTATATTATTATGCTAGTGTAATTTTTATGTTCTACCAGGTTGTTGATATTTAAAATATCGTAACATGATGGGCTTACAGAAATTCTAAATAGACATTTTATGTTTCATTTTGGTTCTGCACTGTCCAAATAGCTCCCTTCAGATCCATGTCTTCTAGGCTTCTAGGCTTCCATAGCTCCTAGGAAGCCAAGTCAGGGCTTAGATTCATTCTTCTGATGATGGTTGTCTTTTCTTCCAAAAATGTTATATTGGATATATAGAAAGGGCATCTACAGGTATAGCTGGTACCAACTAAAGATCCAGGATCCCAGTATCTTTCCAACTCACAAGGTAATCTCCCAGAGTGGAAATGTACACTTCAAGATTGTCACTCAGTGACTACCATAGGTGTTGTTGTTTTGTTCTTTCTTGTTGTATTGCTCATTCATTCTCAGAGAGGACCAGGACATCAGGGATGTTATGCCGTGATGAGCAAATGAACCTAATTTGAGTGGATTTGAGTTCTCCTTTAGAACCATCTGGATCCTGTGGCTAAATGTAAATCAGGATGACTAAAGATGACCCTGGATGCAGTGGAGACCTTGGATTTTTTAAGCTAAGGGCTTTAATAAGTCTCAGTTTGACTGAGGCAACATCCATTTAGTGATTAAAGCTAGGTAAGAAAAAAAGGCAAAGAATAGCCTTTTTATGTACTGGAAAAAAGGGAATCATTTTGGAGGGGAAGACCCTCAGGATTTCTGACCAAAACAAAAAAAAATACTATTTACATTAACTCTGAGTCAATCAGGGCCAAAAAAAGACCAAGTGAGTCTGACCTGGGATCTTTTGTTGGCTGCTAAATAATAGCCAGAGTGATTTGTCTTTAAGGCATGGTACTTAGGAAAGAAATCTAATCCATGAATCCCAAGGTATTGAAGAAGGAAGAAAGGAAGAAGAGAAGAAGGAAACAAAGGAATGAGGGAAGAAAGAAAAGAAAGAAAAGGAAAGGAAAGGAAGAGAAGAAGGAAGAAAGGAAGGAAAGAAGGAGGGAGGGAGGGAGGAAGGAGGAAGGAAAGGAGGGAAGAAGGGAAGGATGGGAGAGAAGAAAAAAGGAAAGAAGGAAGGAAAGAAGAGAAGAAAGAAAGAATAAAGGAAGAAAGGAAGCTGGGTGTGTTGTCCAGTCCTTAGTGGGGCTGGTCCTGTTCACAAATGTTATTTGTCCTTCCTTCATGTAAAGAAACACAAACAGAAGACACAACTAAGAATCATATCAAATCTCCAGGTAGGACATATAGTTTTACCTGCCATGAACATGGAATTGCCATGATGCAACTGGGCAAAGACTCAATTGGTTTCAGTACAATTTGGAGATAGGAAGAGAAAGAGAGAGTGACTGTCTTGGAGAGATAAACTGAATGAATAGCAATTCATCCTCAAAGATCAATAAGGGATTTACTTTGCCATCTCAACGCATAAAGCCCTTTTATACTCTCTCAAAATTTACAGGAGTTTCTGGAAATTTCCAGAGGAGCTCTGGTGCATGCTTTATGGGATGGCTCCTCTGAGCCATTCTCATATTTGCTTTATAGTATACAATCCTTTTCAATGTATATAAAGGCTCACAGAAAAATAAGACCAATTATAGCTTGAATGCAAGCTTTATAGTATGTAATCCAGATGTCAAGAAAGAGTGTGGCCTATATTTGGATCAATACTGTAGCCAATTACATCAATAGTAACTGCCAATTTGAATAAGCAGAACTGCTAAAATTGGGACCGGATTCGTCCATACTGCCTTTTTACATTAAGAAAAACAGCATCCAGGCACATTCCTCAAATAGTATCTAATTTCTTACAATACAATAAATATGTATTAAATTCCTACTATGACCAAGGGAGCATGGGTAGTGGAGAGAAAGCTCATTTCCTGATCAGGAAGGCTTGGATTCCAGTTTTGCTTCTGATGCAGACTGGCAATGGGATGCTGCACCAATTACGTTGCTCCTCATTGTCCATCATCTTAGGCCACTCTTTAAGACTACATGTTACAAGAAGGTTCTGTTCAGTATTAGGTGATGTTCTGAGAGTTCCCAAAACTGTCAATCAAAGCCCCGATGAGTCAAAACCATAGAAGGCCATGTGCTGCAGCAGATAGAGCACCAGACCCAGAATTAAGAAGAACTGATTTCAAATCCAGCCTCAGATACTCACTCTCTGTGTGATCCAGGACAAGTCGCTTTAACTCTGTTTGCCTCTGTTTCCTTAGTTGAACAACGAGAATAGTACCAACTCTGATCTTCCAGGGCTGTTGGGAGGATTATTTGAGATGATCATTCTAAAATACTTAGCACAATGCTTGACACATAGGAGATGCTATATAAATGTTGCCTGTTAAATGGATAACAGCTTTGGCCCTCAAGGAGTTCACTCTGCCTCCTTCAAGGCTTTCCCTCTTTTTTTCTAGCTTCTGCCCGCTTTCCCATTTCCTGCGTTACTCAGCTTTCCTTATCAATGCATTCACTATTTATTTCTAATTGAGTTCCAAATACTGATTCTTATTGTGTGATCTTGGACAAATCATTCACTTCTCAGTTTCCCCTGCTTGTAAAGCGAAGAAATTTTCCAAGGTGCATTCCAATCCTAAATCTACTTGTGATACTCTTATGTTCTCTTTGACTGTATCTTAAGGAATGGGTGCAGTCTGCTGACAGAAAGGGATGGGGATTCATGCCTACCTAGTGTGAATGGCTTCTCTGAGTACATCTCCAGGGAATGCTGGGAAGACCTCTCGTAATAAGAAATAGAGAATGTTTTCTTTTGGATGGAACTCTTGTTTTTATCTGACCCTAGGATTCTTTTAGGAAGAAAGTCAATCCAGGTCATTTCAAGAACCTATTATGAAACAGGTGCTGATTTTACAAAGACAATATTTAAATGGTTTTGTTTTTGAGAAGCTTTTGACTTACTGGAGAAGATACAACATGTGAATGAATAAAGAAATATAGAGTAATCAGAGGAGAGAGAAAGCTCAGAGAACTAGTGGAATCAGAAAATGGCATCTTAGCAAGATTTATCTTTAGATTCTGAAAAGCAGTGCTGAAGAGGCAATGCATTCCAAGTGACAGCTCAAAGGCTCAGGAAGATGGATAATGGGAGGAAAAATATTAAATTCTGAGAGCAGTTAATACTCCAGTTTGGTCAAAATGTAGAGGGTATTTAGGAGGAATAATGCAAGTCATTCAGGAAAGAGAGGTTCTTGGTTGTAATGGGATTGTAAAAGAGTCAGTCTATTTTATCCTAAAAGTGTTAGGTTGCCTACCAAGCTGAAGATCTACAGAGCCATTGTGCTGATTTCATTGTTATATGCCTGTGAAACCTGGACAGTGTACCAGTGCCATGTCAGGAAACTGCATCACTTCCATTATAATTGTCTTAGGAAGATTCTGAAAATCACCTGGAAAGATAAGGTACCAGAACCTGAGGTCCTTTCTTGAGCTGTACTGCTAAGTATTTGAACTTAGATTATTATTATATTATATTATATTATTGCCATCAGCAAGGGGAAAAATGGGAGTAATAGTTATGCCATAAGTTGGACTATTTTCCTAATGAAGTAGTGATTCCATAAGGTGAGCAAGTTCCAGATGAACTAATCATAACAAGGGGAAAGGAGCCATTGGACTCAAAACTTATATTTTAACATTGTTCCCACTAAGTTCACATTTCCATGTGACCTGACTCCCAGGTGAGGCCTTATGATGAGTTAGATCCCCGAGTTCCCTGCCAAAAATTACTCTTTTCTCCTAGGGGCATCAATGCTGTGCTAACTGAGAAACTTGTTCTGGGTGCCTATGACTCCTTCTTTCTGCCTTTTGAACCTCTCAAGGATGGAGGTACTAGTAGTTTCCCTAGAAATAAAAATAATAAATAAAAAGACAAAAAAAATGAAAAGACCCACTCAAATGCTGTGAATGAAGGAGTTACCAAATGGAACCAAGTAAGTGAATAAGGCAAAATGGTGGTAATTGACACCTCCAAAGCCAATCCAGGAGCTTTTTCTTTTCCAGAACCAGTTACATAATGTCTACACATGCTGCACAACCCCTCCATGGCACTTCTCTGATACAGTCTCATGATTCTCCTGAAAGCGAGTCCCTTAACACTCTGCAGATGAAGATGCTGCATTAGTTGAACCAGTGATGACCTATTCACGTGCACCAGACTGCCATTCTCTGCATAGGCATCCAAATATATTTTGATTTTGTTGTTAATCAATTTCAGTCATGTTTTTGACTCTCTATGCCTCTTTTTTGTGGATTTCTTGACAAAGATACTAGAATAGCTTGCCATTTCCTTTTCAGTTCCTTTTACAGATGAGAAAACTCCTTTTACAGACAGAAGCAAACAAGAATAGGTGACTTGTCCAGAATCACATAACTAGTTAAATGTCTGAAAATAGATTTGAATTCATCCAAATATATAACATGAATTAAATATAACAAACAAACAATGGCTCTTTAATTTATGTGTTCTAGTTTGGATTACCTTCCCTTTCCTATGTTATTTCCACTGGCTGTGGACAGCACCGGGATGAAGGATGTTAAAGGAAAGAAATAATTTCTTTTTGCTTCAAGATTAGCTTGAAACCAAAAAAGAAAGCTGAGCTACTAGTTGAGTATCTGCATATCTCAAGGCACTGAATTACTTGGGGGACTTCTTTGCTTTTAAGGGAAGTATGAGACAACAATACAACAACATTGAAACTGAACACTGTGCAACTATGATGACCAACAAAGGATAGGGATAATTTTTAGAGGAAGAAATTAAAACCATTTCTAGTCATATGAAAAAAAAGCTTTAAATCACTATTGATCAGAGAAATGCAAATTAAGACAACTCTTATGTACCGCCATATGCCTCTTAGATTGAGTAAGATGATAGCAAGAGATAATGATAAATGTTGGAGAGAATGTGAGAAAACTGGGACACTAATACATTGTTGGTGGAGTTGTGAACTGATCCAACTGTTCTGTAGTGCAACATGGAACTATGTCCAAATGACTATCAAATTGTGCCTACCCTTTGATCCAGCAGTGAATATACTGAGCTTATATACCAAAGAGATAATAAAAAAGGGAAAAGGACCCACATGTGCAAAAATGTTTGTAGCAGCCATTTTTGTCGTGTCAAGGAACTTGAAGCTTAATGGATGCCCATCACTCTGATCTAGTGGACTAAATATCTATCAGAATATACCATCCCTTTGCAGAGGTAGGGCCTAAGGCTATGAATCACTGAACATAATATTGGACTTGGTTGATGAATTTGTTGGTTTTGAATAACTTTCCCTCCCTCCTTTCTTCTTTTCTTCCTCCCTCCCTTCTTTTTTTCTTCCTTCCTTCCTTTCTTCCTCCTTCCTTCCTTCCTTCCTTCCTCCTTTCCTCCTTTCCTTCCTCCCTTCCTTCCTTCCTTCCTTCCTTCCTTCCTTCCTTCCTTCCTTCCTTCCTCCTTCCTTCCTTCCTTCCTTCCTTCCTTCCTTCCTTCCTTCCTTCCTTCCTTCCTTCCTTCCTTCCTTTCTTCCTCCTTCCTTCCTTCCTTCCTTCCTTCCTTCCTTCCTTCCTTC
>JAJPUD010000346.1:317670-356164 GCA_023553655.1 Myrmecobius fasciatus
TTCTTTCTTTCTTTCTTTCTTTCTTTCTTTCTTTCTTTCTTTCTTTCTTTCTTTCTTTTATTTCTCTTTTCTTTTTTATTTTATAAGAGATAGCTGTTTTTCTCTGGAAGTGGGGAAAAAGACATTGAGACATAAAAATGATAACCCCCCCCAAATTTAGCAATAAAATGATTTAAAAAACAAGGCTATTTGTCCAGAGGGATGAGCCCAAAGGGAAAATTCCATTCCAAGGACTGAAGAAATATGGAAGCATTTTTATGGGTACTGGCTTTGGCACCTCCCAACTGTGTTTCCTGGTAAATGATTTGAGGATGAGGGTGAGAATGTTGTAATGTGCTGGAATGTGATTTCATTAATGTTGAAACTAACTGGAATGTAGTGATGTTTATTCTTTTAAAATCATCTTATATTCCACAAGGGAAAATTGTAACTTTAGAGTTACCAGAGGTTTTGAATCAACAGCTGGGAATATCACAGGAGAAATGAAATATAGCAAAGCAGATGAGAACAAGAAGAGCTAAGACTTCTGGGTTGTGTAGAGAACAGTAGAAAATTTTGGAACCTGATGGCTATTGAAGGAATAGATGAGGCTGAGATATCTCTTGTGGAGTCTGTGATCAATCTGTATGATTTCAAAAGAAATTTGACAGTATCTGAGATGAAGAGTTAGTGAGCATGTTGCGTGTTTGTGCATGTGTGTTTGTGTTTGTGTATGTGTATGTAAAAATGTAGTGGACTATAGACAAACTACACTGCATATAAACTATCAGATAGAAGTAAGATTGCTTTGGTAATGGAGAATAGTAGACTAGATCATATCCCACTAGATCATATTAAAGGCCTCAGAATATGTACTCATTCCATTCATTGAGATGTTTCATTTTTTTTTTTTTTTGCTATTTCTGCTAAAAGGGTATAAACTTCCCTGTCCAGGACTCTAGGGATATTGTGCTTTCTGAGAAGCTAGCCAAACTCAAGAGTGGAGTCATTGACACATCCCGGGTACTATGCCCATTAGTGAGTCTGTAGGGTCAATTTCCAATATAAAGAAGGAACTTTGAGGTCTGAAGTTCCAGAGTTGTGAGTTGTCTTGGCCACAAATACCCCCTCCACATCTGCCTCTACATACTCTAAGCTTGTACCCATTCTCACTAACATTTCCTCTGGGAAATGGTGGGAGATTGTTTGCCAAGGTTGTGGGAAGGATGTTATGTAATTAATTTTTGTTTTGCTCTTTAGTAAATGATTTTGGTTAGTATTCAACTTAGTTGAGATCTTGATATTCTCATCAGTGAGAACCCTGAGGATACAGTGTTAGTAGAAATAACCATTAGATTGTAAGTTCTTTAAAGACAGGGGTTGTCTTTTGACTCTTTTTATATCACCAATATTTAAAAATGTTGCCAGGAGTTTAATAAATGTTTATTGATTTATTGAATAACTACCTACAAGGTTTATCCCATGAAGCTTAGAGGCAACTCATAGCATAGTAGATAGAATGTTGAATCTAGAATCAGAAAGAGTTAAGTTCAAATCTAGCCTCTGATACTTTTTGGCTTTGTGACACTGAGCAAGTTACTGTTTGCCCAAGTATCCTCAACTCTAAAGCAATAGTATATATTTTGAATGATTGATTTGAAGATTAAATGATATACTGTATTTGTAAAAAGCGCTTCACATAATACCTGGCACATAGTAGACAGTACAGAAATCCTTATTCCCTTTTCTATAAGGGAGTGATGACTGTAGTAGCTTCCCTTCTGAGGATCCAATTCAGTAGAGTGGGTACAGGTTGAAGGAGTGAGCCAACAAAAGGAAAAAAAGACAAAATGAGTCACTGTTATTAATAAACCCTAATTCACCTTTTTTTGGTTGTTATTGTTTAGTCATGCTCAACTTTTCATGACCTTATTTGAGATTTCTGTGGCAAAGACACCAAAATGTATTGCTATTTCCTCCTCCAATATATTAAGGCAAACAGAGATTATTAGGTGACTTGCCCAGAGTTATATAGTGAGTGTCTGAGGTCAGATTGAAATTCATATCTTCCTGATTCCAGGTCTGGTGCTCTATCCATTGTACCAGCTATAGCTATGTTATCAGCCAATAATTCTTTCATTTTCTTTGCTAAACTATTTCAAAAGCTTTATTGATACCCATTCCTTCCATTTTCTTTCCTCTCATACTTCCTAATATTTGCAATCTAATTTCTAATATCAACATTGAACTGAAATTGCTGTCTCCAGATTAATCAGTGATCTCTTGATTATCAAATCTAATAGCCTTGTTTCAATCCTCATGCTTCCTCTTACCTAAATTATTACAATACCCTCCTAACTGATCTCTCTTCTTCAAGTCTTCATGTTGCTTCTAAAGTAATTTTGATTAAGCACAGATGTCATCATATGAAAATGCTACTCAACCAATTCCAGTAGCTTCCAATTGTGTCTAGAATCAAATATAAATGTCTCTATTTAAATTTTAAAGCTTGACACAACCTGACCTTAATCTAATTTTCTAGCTCATTAGGCATCCAACTTTCTTGGATCCAACCAATGGCCTTGTCTTTATTCTTGATTCATGACAGACTATCTCCTTTCTCCAAGGCTTTGAATTATCCATCTCTCATGTACTCCCTCCTTATCCTTGCCTTATAGAATTCTGTTGTCTTAAAGACTTAGTTCAAGTTCAAGACTTTAATACTTAGTTCAGTTCAGATGAAGAAATTAAAGACATTTCTAATCATATGAAAAATGCTCTAAATCACTATTGATTAGAGAAATGCAATTTAAGACAGCTCTGAGATATCACTACAAATTTTTCAGATTGGCTAAGATGACAGGAAAAGATAATGATGAATTTTGGAGGGGATGTGGGAAACCTGGGACTCTAATACATTGTTGGTGGAGTTGTGAAATGGTCCAATAATTCTGGAAAACAATTTGGAACTATGTCCAAAGAGCGATCAAACTGTGCTTACTCTTTGATCTGGCAGAGTCTCTACTGGGTTTGTGTCCCAAAAATATCATAAAAAGGGAAAAGGACCCACATGTGCAAAAACATATGTAGTGGCAAGGAACTGGAAAGTGAGTGGATGCCCATCAGTTGGGGAATGGCTGAATAAGTTGTAGTATATGAATTTTATGGAATATTATTTTTCTGTAAGAAATGATCAGCAGGATGATTTCAGAAAGACCTGGAGAAATCTGCATGAACTCATGCTAAGTGAAGTGAGTAGAACCAAGAGAACATTGTACATAGCAACGACAAGTTTGTGATAATCAATTCTGATTGAATTTGTTATTCTCAATAATACAATCATCCACAACTACTCTGAAGAACTTATGATGAAAAATCCTTTCCATACCCAGAGAAGGAATTGATTGTGTCTGAATACAGATTAAAGCATTTCTAAAAATATTATTTCATTTGATCCTCATAACTCTAGGAGATAGGCCTATTATTACTCCCATTTTACAGATAAAGAAACTGAGGAAAGCAGAGGTTAGGTGATTTACTTCGGGTCACACAATTAGTAGATGCCTAAAATCAGATGTAAATCTGGGTTTTAATAGCTCCAGATCCAGAACTTTATACCTTGGGATGCTTACCTAGCTGATAGGGATGTTTCTTATGGTTTCTTATACTGAAAAAAATTCAGTTTACTATGTTCTAAAGATTCAAAAGTAAAAATGAAACCTCAAGAAATATACATTCTTTTGGGAATGGGTGAAAGAGAATGCAACATGTAAACATAGAAGTAAATATATATGAACAATATAACAATATAATATAATTTCAATGGGGAAAAATAGTAGTAATTGGTGGGAGGGCATGGCAGGAGACAAGAAGGGAATGAGCACACCCATATATATGTGCCAGTTGCTTTATAAATATTTTATTTGGTTCTCTCAAAAACCCTGGGATGTGTGTATTATTAATATCCTCATTTTACAACTGGGGCAATGAAAGCAGACAGCCTTACCTATTCAGGGCTATATACTTAGTAAGTATTTGAGACTGTTTTTGAATTCAGGTCTTTAATTTTAAGTTTCTTGAGCTTTCCAAAGGAAAAAAAAAGAATCGAGTGAATTTTTTAGGTTTCATCATTCCAAGAAGGAGAGGGGAAAAAGAGAGCTTTAGAAGCATAGGGATCACATAAATCAGAGAAGGTATACTCTCTATTGGAATAGTTAGCAGAACCAATTTGAAAATTAGTGTATAAAAAGGATTTATATGACATAAAATCTATTTTTTCTCTTAGCAACTTATAGCAATAGGGAACTCATTTTTTTTGGGGGGGGGAGAGAGGAATGATATGGTTACATCTATAATTAGGAACATCAATAAGGTAAATGTATGAGAATGCATTAGAGGAAAATCATTCAGTAGATTATTGCCACAGTCTAGGTAGGAGATGATTAGACCTTTGAACTATGCTAGAACTTGTGTGAGTGGAGAGAAGAGGACAGATGTGAGATATGTGATGGCATTACAACTGACCACATTTGGCAACTGATTTGATATTGGATTTTAGGATGATAAAAGAAAGTGAAAATTGAAAAACTAAGAAACAACCACTGGATTTATGGTTCTTGCCACCTTGTGTTCTGCAGGCAGTCATCTTTGGCCTACACATTTTTGGGGGGCATCACCTCATTGTTGGTCTCATCAGTTCCATTTCTGTGGCTTTCGTATTTTGAGAATTATTCTGTACCTGATTTTTAACAAAGCAGCACCCAAGTATCTGATTTTTTTTTCTTTTAAGCCTACCAAATTTCATGCTGCTTGATTTAGTTTATTATTCCAAAAGGTTCAGATTTGTTGTATCTGACATTGCCATTCAACACATTAGCCATTAATCCTTGAGTCTGTACCATCTGGAAGGTTGACATCTATGCATTTGTCTTCACTGATAATTTTATTGAGTAGCATAAAATAGATGACAAAGCATAATGGCACACCACTGAAGACTGCCATCTAGATTGGTATTAATTTATTGTTCAGTTGGATTTTAGGTCTCACTATAAAATTACCAAATTATATCTATCCAGCTCCTGTGTTTTTATTTTGTCCACAAGCTATCATGACAGATTTTATCTAATACCTTGTAATTCAGGTATGCTGTTTATTATTTTTTATATTGTTATTCTATAGACCCATCGACCTTTCCCCTTGCCCCCAATATTTCTAGGATTTAGAATTTCAGTAATGTGAGTAATCACAATACTGATGTACACATCACAACCCTTCAACAGTTTAGTAGATGACCATTAATACTTATTGTGAGTAAAAAAAAATTATCTTCTTTTAGTCAATTAGGTGATGATATTCTCCAAATTTAGATTGGCTGGACTTTAGATGTACCAATCATCCATCCCCAGGCCCATACTTGAAGCATTCCCAGCTTGGTGGGACACATCATAGCTTACTTTCCACTGACATAATCTGATAAGAACCCAAAGATCAGCTCCTACACTAAGATGAAGCCTCTGATTGGGATTTTAGTGGAGATATGTTAGCTCATTTGATAATTGTATTTAAAAAGTAAATAAACTTAACTTGTCACTATTTTTTCCTTAGTGAAGTCGCTTGTTTATTATCATGATTCCCAGTGCTCCTGACCTAATTATCTTCTTCCTTTCTAGTATTTTTATTATTAGTATTACCTTTTCTACTTGAATGAATAACATTTATTAAGTTGTAACTGAATGCAAAACATTGCTAAACTTGCTCTCAAGGAACTCACATTTTAAAAGGGGAGATAATATATTTGGTAGATTTCAGTTGTATGTCAGATAGAAGTGTCTCACGGTCCTTAAGGTACAGTCGCAAAGCAATGATAATACCTTTTCTTTAATGTCATTTCCATTGTTAAAATGATATCAGTACTTGATATTGAACCATTTAATGCTGGACTGGAAGCAGTATTCTTCCAAAGGCTCTTGGATTGAGGTCTCCGTTAGGGTCTCAGAGGAGATGGTGATCAAGGTGGTAGTTGTTTGACCTGCTTGGTGCACACTGCTTCCTGTCTGTTCCTTGGGGTGTCTTGCTGCTTCAGGTAGGCTGGCTTGTTTGCCCTGTGACTAGAAGTTGATGGGAAAACTGGCTCTTTGATCACAGTAATTGCTTTTTTAATGGCATTATCTGGGGAAATAACTACTGTGGTCAAGGAATCAGTCATCCCACCAACTTCTGTGACTGTTTACCCATTTGTGCCAGTTAGGCAATGGATGGAACTGAGAGATGAACTGCTATGGATAAGGAAAAACAAAGAAGCAAGCATTACTGAATTTGTAGAGTACATGGAAGACAGAAAAGTATAAAACTGAAAATACAAAAAAGAACTAGGCTCTGAAGGGCTTTAAAAGTCAAACCTAATTGATTTTAGAAGCAATAGAAATTTATTGAATAAGGTATAACATAATCATACTTATAATGTGGGAAGATCATTTTTAAGACTAAATGGGGGGGGTGGATTGGAATAAAGAAAGTCAAAGAAGGAAGACAACGAACAATCAATTGCAAGAATCCAGATATGAGATAATAAGACTCTGCATTAGAGTGAGGGCAGTGTCAGAGGAGTGAAAAGGGAATAGAGGAGAGATATTATGAAGGCAAATTTGTTAGGAGTAGACGTTTGAACTCATTTAAATCATACAGATCTTTTTGAACTGTCTCCTTACCTATATTGGCCTTTGGCTCTCTCCTAATTATGTTAAATCTACCATTTCCAATTCACAGACCATATGCCTTGATGGAGAACACAAAAAATGACATCTCATTCAGTCTCTGAAGTTGTGTCTGGGGGAATCTGAACATCAGATTGAACACCGGAATTCAAATTGACCAAACCAGTCCCTGTCTTTCTCTGTATGAAAATTCAGGGTCCTCTTTGAAGTCTTTTCAAGCTATTCATGAAGGGAAGAGTCTTTAGTAGACTGACTCATTAAAAGCTTCTTCTAATTCATCATAGCCTTTAGTACCTCTATAGGAAGATCCTATTGTGTGGGAGATTTTTAGATGAAACCTAAAAAATTCACTTGATTCTTTTTTTTCCTTTGGAAAGCTCAAGAAACTTAAAATTAAGGCTTCTCAGTACCATCTTTGTCCATGTCATATTGGCAAATATTTCTTTCTTTCTTTCTTTCTTTCTTTCTTTCTTTCTTTCTTTCTTTCTTTCTTTCTTTCTTTCTTTCTTTCTTTCTTTCTTTCTTTCTTTCTTTCTTTCTTTCTTTCTTTCTTTCTTTCTTTCTTTCTTTCTTTCTTTTTTTTTTTTGCTGAGGCAATTGGGGTTAAGTGACTTGCCCAGGGTCACACAACTAGGAAGTATTAAGTGTCTGAGGCCAGATTTGAACTCTGGTCCTCCTGACTTCAGGGCTGCTGCTCTATCCACCATGTCATCTAGCTGCCCCATATTGGCAAATATTTCAAAATGATTCTAGAAATAAGGACTGACGCTTTATTTAGCATAGAGAGAAGTATTTGTTTTCTGTACTGGTCTGTCAAATATGTATTAAATCCATATAATTTTGAATGTCTTGAAACAGAAAAACAGTTGAAATGTGAGAAGCTAAATAATTTAACTGATCAGTTGCCTAGCAAAAGAGCCAGTTTTTCCAATTCAGGAATTCAATGTAAAATTATGCCATTGTCAGAGGCAATGTAGAGAATAGAAACTCCCTTGCAGAATGATACGTTTCTTGAAAGCAGGAACTATTTTGTTTATATCTTTCTACCCTAAGTGCCCATCACTCTGCATGGGTTATTGTTTTGTTAAAATTTACACATTTAAGTGGATATCCTGCCATCTAGGGGAGGGGTGGGGAGTTGGGGGGAAAAATTTGTAACAGAAAGCTATGTAAGGGTTAATGTTGAAGAATTACCCACACATATGTTATGCAAATAAAATAAAAATAAATAAATAAATAAAATTTATACATTTATTCTTTCCTTTGAATAAATTATAGCTAGTTATTCTATTTTAAAGTTCTTTTAAAATTATTGTGCTGTTAAGTTGTTTTTTTCCATCACATCTGACCTTAGTGACCACATTTGGAGTTTTCTTGGCAGGGATACTGGAATGGTTTACCATGTTCTTCTTTTTACAGATGAGGAAACGGAGGCAAACAGGGTTAAGGTACTTGCTCAGGGTCACACAACTGGTAAAGTTCTGAGGCCAGATTTGAAACCAGATCTTCATGATGTCAAACCCAGAAGACCTGAGTTCAAATTTTCAAGTTCCTTTCTTAAACATCTGGGGAAACCAAGATAAAGGGAAATGAAGTGACTTACTAAAAGTGACAGGAAGTACACAGGAAGGCAATAAAATTAATTCCAGGATAACTGCCTACAAATACAGTATTCTTCCCAATATACTAGAGGGTCATAAAATTCAAGAAGTGTTCTCATACTATCAATCTAATCCAAAGAAGGACAAAAAAATTCATTTTCTTCTTGGAAACCCCTTCATGTTGAAAAGCAAGAGGGCAATGTCTTACTTTGGGTTTGTGATTCATTGCAGCCCCCTGTCTGACTCATTGAAACATAGAGATTCTTTCTTCTGAAATTTGCATGGCTTTTTTCTTTTTTCTTTCATTTCCCAGGAATGGCCTACAGACATTGTAATTAATCTTAAGATTACAATTACAACATAAAAGTTGGATCCTATTTTGGGTCTTTGTTAAAAACAGAATTATAGAATACGACTTGGAAGGGGTCTTAGTAGTTACTTAGTTCAATCCACTAAGAAAAGGAATATGCATTGAAACACTCCCAAAATGGTTTGCTTGAAGACCTATAGACATGATAGATGATCACTCATGACATTCACTCATGTAATTTTGCATTTCTATCAGATACTCTGCATTTTGCATGTGTGTGTGTTGAAAAATTAGACTCCAATTACTTGCCAAGGTAAAGTCAGGAATTATATGAAAACAACTACAAAATTTCCACACAAAGTCAGATCTAATCAATTGGAAAAATATCAAGTGCTCATGGGTAGGCTGAGCTAATATAATAAAAAATGACAATACTACCTAAATTAATCTACTTATTCAGTACTATACCAATTAGATTCCCAAGAAAATATTTCACATATCTAGAAAAAGTAATAAAGTTCATCTGAAAGAACATAAGGTCAAGAATTTCAAGGGAATTAATGAAAAAATGCAAATGAAGGTGGCTTAACTGTGCCAGATCTAAAACTATATTACAAAGCAACCATCATTAAAACCATTTGGTACTGGCTAAGAAATAGAGCAGTTGATCAGTGGAATAGGTTAGGTTCATAGGACAAAAAAGCCAATGACTATAGTGATGTAGTGTTTGATAAGCCCCAAACCTCCAGTTTTTGGGATAAAAACTTAATATTTGACAAAAACTGCTGGGAAAATTGGAAACCAGTATGGCAAAAACTAGGCACTGACCCACACCTAACACCCTACACCAAGATAAGGTCAAAATGGGTTCATGATTTAGACATAAAGAGTAATATTATAAACAAATTAGAAGAACAAAGTATAGTTTACCTCTCAGATGTGAAGAAGGAATAAATCTTTGGCCAAAGAAGAACTGGAAATCATTATTGAACAAAAATTTGGATAATGCAGATAACATTATAAGGGAAACAATAAACTGGGAAACAGTTTTACATTCAGAGGTTCTGATAAAGCCCTCATTTCTAAAATATATAGAGAATTGACTCAAATTTATAATAATCAAAGTCACTCTTAAATTGATAAATGGTCAAAGGATATGAACAACTTTCAGATGAAGAAATCGAGGAGGGAAAGGGACCCACATGTGCAAAAATGTTTGTGGCAGCCATTTTTGTAGTGTCAAGAAACTGAAAACTGAGTAGATGCCCATCAGTTGGTGAATTGCTGAATAAATGATGGTATATGAATGTTATGGAATAATATAGTTGTATAAGAAATGATCAGCAAAATGATTTCAAAGAGACCTGTAGAAATTTACATGAACTGATGCTAAGTGAAATGAGCAGAACCAGGATATCACTGTACACAGCAACAGCTAGATTATATAATGATCAATACTGTTGGACGTGACACTTCTCAACAATGAAATGATTCAGACCATTTTGTGATGTCCTTGTGATGAAGAAAGCCATATACACACAGAGAGAGGACTGAGGTAATTGAGTGTGGATCACATTCTCTTTTTGTTGCTGTTTGCTTGCATTTTATTTTCTTTCTCATTTTTTTCCTTTTTGATTTCATTTTTCTTGTGCAACAAGATAATTGTATAAATGTGTATGCATATATTTGACTTAACATATATTTTTACCATGTTTAATACTGGATTGCTTGCTATTTAGGGGAGGGGATGGGAAGAAGGGGGGGAATTGGAACAGGGTTTTGCGAGGGTTAATGTTGAAAACTATGCATGCATATATTTTGAAAATTAAAAAAAACTTTAATAAAAAAAGAAAGAAAAATTAGACTCCAATATGTTAGAATAGAGCTTTTGGGTTTAGAAAAACATCTTTATGAATTGTTCTATTTCTACTAATTCATTCTTATTCAAAATGTACATACTATGTACTAGGAATTATGTTAGTTACTTAGGATACAAAGACAAAAATGAAATAGTCTCTGCCTGCAAGTATATTATAGTCTGTCAAGAGTGTTGGTTTTTATAACACATTCAGAGTTACCAAATTGGAACTGAGCAAATGAAAGTTTGGGAGATAGTGAAAAGGTAAAAGTAATCCTCCATTTAGAGATGATGCTGATAAATAGGACAATGTTCAGAAGAGCAAGGCTTTGAGATCTCCTCATCAAAAGATTGGATAGAGGAGTCAGAAATATTCAGTCTTGATAAGGGAGGACTCAAAAGGAAAGTAATAGAAGTATGGCATAAATTAAACAGTTGAAAATTTGTTGGTTGATTGAAAGGCTATCATATAGATGAATTTTCATCTTGTTTTATGTGGTCCCAAGAAACAGAAATTGGAGCATTAGGTGAAAGTTGCAAAGAAGTAAACATGGGCTTAATACTGGTGAAAAATAAAACTAAAGCTTCCTAACATTTCTAGCATTCCCAAAGTAGAAAAAATCTCTTGGGGTTGATCTCATTAAATGTCTTTAAGCAAAACCTGGGTAACTTGTGGAAGGTGTAAGTGGATTTTTTTTTTTTTTGGACTGCGGCTAGGTGGTACAGTGGATAGAATGCTGACCATGGAGTCAGGAGGATCTGAATTTAAATCTGGCCTTAGACACTTACTAGCTATATGACCCTTGACAAATTACTTAAGCTTGTATGCCTCAGTTTTCTTATCTGTAAAATGAGCTGGAGAGGGAAATGACAATCACTCCAATATCTTTACCAAGAAAACCACAAATAGGGTCATGAAAAGTAAGAACAGGACTGAAAATTGACTCAACAATAATCACTTGGACTAAAGGACTTTGGAGTCCTTTCTAATTCTGAGATTATTTGATTTTATACTGTTAACTTCAATCGATTTAATAGGACTCACTTCATTGGTATTTATTTCAGATTAGAGGAAGGCAGAGTGGTCTTGTAATTCTTTACTATCCCTACCACTGTGGTTCTTACTTAGTAGACATCTAATGAATAAAGGAGCATTTGCGGAGTGAGTGCAATGTAAAGAGAGCTAGTTTGGAAAGGCAGAAGACCCACTTCTGGCATTGCCGTTAACCAACTGTGTGACCCTGGGTAAGTTATGTCTTCTTACAGAGCTAAGATTTCCCTACCTATAAAATAAGATCGTTATGTAAAATAACTCCCAAGATCCCCTTTCCCCCAACATCCTATGATTATATTTGATCTTGATATTCTTTAATGTCTTTCCCATAAAAATGGTCACCCACTGATAGTGTGAGAGATAGGGGGGACTCAAGCCATTCCATGGAATTCATTTCCAGTGAGTGATAAAAATGAAATAATCACTTACCATCAGAAGAAATGATTAAAGGACTGACTAAAGTCTTTGTGATACAGAAACCAACACAGAGAAACTCATTAGGAGCAGATGCTTAACTTTTCCAGTGTTTATGTGCGGTGGACAGATTAGATGTTGGCAGTGAAAACCAGCTGTTGAGAAATTTTCTTCCCATTTTATTCCTTTACTGGCTCCCACCTACCCCAATTTGCATCAGCAACGTAAATTGTGGGTGTATGCCCCCAAGTAAATATGTCATCTAGCCCTCATTATGGAGGGATTTTAGCAACATCTTTGCTATTTTACAACACAAATTTTTATTTTATGCCTGGCACTTTCCTATTAGGCTTCTCCCCTCCCCTTTCCTCTTCTTTCCTCTTCCTCTCCTTCTATCTGTCTTCCATTTCCTCGAACTCCTCTCCCCTCCTCTCCTTTCTTCTCTGCTATGTCTCAGACAAACTCAGGTACTGAGGACACACAAACAAAAGTAAGACAATCCCTGACCTTAAGACTCATATATTCTAATAATGAAGAATAACAACAATGATAACAATTACAATTTATATAGAGCTTTAAGGTTTGAAAACCTTTTTACAAATATCATCTCATTTAATTCTCACAACAACTCTTGGAGGTAGATACTATTTTTTTTCCCATTTTACAAATAAGGAAACTAAGGTAGGCAGAGCTTAAGTGACTTGAACCAGTCCAGTATTTAAGGTCAGATTTGAACTCAGGTCTTCCTTTGTTGGTCTAGTTTTTAGACCAGGTTCTATTCCATTGTGCTGTGTAACTGCCAAAATCACCCATTATGGAATGACAGATAAGGAAGATTCATTAGATGGTGAGCAATCAGTGGCAATATTACCGTTGTTTTCCAGAAGATTGTATTTTTTTTTCTCAAAGAAGACCAATCACTTCAGGAAGGTGATGGCTTGACTTGCAAGTGAATTGAATTTAAGTGAGGCAGTGTTGTGCAAAGTCCCTAGTCTTACTCTCTCTTCCAATCATCTAGGTCCAATTGCAAGCAATCATCATCAGGTTGACTGGCTGACTGGAGATGGCCCCAGGTGTAGTGGGAGACCTTGGCCTTTTCAAGCTAAGATCCTTTCCCAGATCTGAGGCTACACACATTTAGTGATTAAGAATAGGTAAGAAGTAAAAAAAAAGAATAGGTAAGAAGTAAAATAAAAAATGACCTCTTTCACCTACTCAAAAAAAAAAAGAGAAAGAAAATCACTCTGGGAGAAAAAGACTCAGTTTTTCTGGCCAGAACAGAAACAATTGCTATTTATACCTACTTTGAGCCATCAAAACCCAAACAATGACCAACAGAGGTCTGGATTGAGATTTACTGGACAATAAGTGAAAACCAGAGTGATTTTGGTTTAAAGCATACTCAGGTAGTTTGATTTGATTCTCAATGGGCCTTACTGAAGCCTAGTTTTTCCAGACTTCTATTTTATTTTACTTTCTTTTGGGCATATATGATTCCTTATGTGGACAGAGAGAAGAAGAGAGGAGGGAAAAGGAAGAAGGAAGAAAGGAAGGAAGAAGGGAGGGAGAGAAGGAGAGAGGAAAGAAGAAAGGAAAAAGGTGATAAACAAGGAGGAAGGAAGGAAGAAGGAAGGAAAAAAAGAAAGGAGGGAAGGAAGGAAGAAAAGGAAGGAGGGGAGGAAGGAAGAAAGAAAAGAAGGAAGGAAGGAAGGAAGAAAAGAAGGGAGGGAGGGAGGAAGAAAACAGCATTGCTCAACAAGCAGTTGGTCAGTTGGGTCCCCAATGGGGCAGCTACTTCTACTAACCGATTATTGTTTGTCTTTCATTCTTGAAAAGAGCCAACGGCATCAGCAATCAGAAGCAATGGGGAAGGGAAGGAAATAGGCATTTCAATAATACCTACTGTGTACCAAGCACAAAGTTTGCACTATCTCTCTCACCAGTCCTAGGGTAGGAGCCCCACAGTGGAATGGATTAAGTCTCCGAAGGAGATGAAGGCTGGTATTGTATTTGGAGCTGTTCTTGGGTATTGCTGCATCAGGTAGTGGGGAGGGAGAGCAGCAGCAAGTAAGATGCCTAATATGGAGGACTGGATGGGATGAACTAACAATTCTTCTACCCTCATTGTTGTTGTTCAGTCTCATTCTTTTCATCACCCCATTTGGAGTTTTCTTGCAGATACTGGAGTGGTTTGCCATTTATTCCTCCAGATGAGGAAACTGAGGGAAAGAGGGCTGAAGGCATCTAGCATGTGCAGCTAGTATTTTCCCAGGCTAATAAACCCCTTATTTTTCACTCTAAATAATTTTCATAGTCCTTTGCCCTGAGTTTTGAGGTGACATAAGGAGTTCACCTGAGTAGGAGTTGGGAGAAGGGAAATCGGGCATCATCCCTAAACTGTGTGTGCTAGAAGCAGTGAAATGTTTGTGAAATAGGTGGTAGTGTTGGAGGGCTTCTTAAATGAGCCTTTGAGGTTTGAAGGTGGGAGTGGAGTGCACCAGTGGAATTCAAGTGATTTCTTGGAGCCTTAATCTGACCTATATTCCACAACTTCTCTCTTCTCCATATCAAAATGTTGGTCAAAGTGTGTGGGGAATAAGGGTGGAATGGGAAAAAGAAGAACAGAAATTCATCAAGGTGCCTCAAACAGGCTCCAAAGAGTTCTCTTTTAGGATCACTTCTGCAAGATCCTAAAGGGATTATGATTTTTTTCTAGACCAGGAGTTCTTGATCAATTTTGGGTCATGGAACTCTTTGGCTGTCTGGTGGCATCTAGGGACTCCTATTGTTTGCATTCATAATTGAAATAAATTCTAAATTTCAGTGTGTGAAAACAAAGATATAATTTTTCTCATCTAAGTTGATGGACTCCTCTCCCCACAAATCTATCCACTGATCTCTTGGTGGTCAAGTTTAAAATCCCCAATCTATTCCAACCTTTGTATTTTATAGATGACCTCAATCCAGAGACTATATGGTTTTTCAAGGCGGTTAGTTAAGACTGCCTCCTCTCTTTCACTTACATTCATTGACAAGGCTCCAGACTCTTAAGCTAAACTACTGAATTGCCGACAACAGGGTTCTGCAGAAAATTGGGGTGGGGAAAGAAAACCAGGATCCCCAAGCCTTGTTTTACATCTTTAAGAGCCATCCCTACAAAGAAACTCCTTTACCAGAACAAAATGGCTTTCTCCCTTTGAAGAAAGGGAAACAATTGATCCATGAACACTCTGGTGTTTGCTGGTAGGATATTTTATGATAGATTTCAACATGTTTCCAGGGTGGCCATTTTTATGATGTCTAATAACTAAGGCGTTTTTGCCTAATCAGGCCTCTCTAGACTTTACTGGAGAGACATATATGTTCCCACAGATGGAAGCAGGACCAGAAAAGCTTGTTTTGGCTGGTGCTGCCGAATAATCCCTTAGGGGGGCTTGTTTCCTCCTTCCACCACCTGCATGCTACATGGCCAGAGACTGACCTACAGACAACTGGACTCCAGGAGGAGGGCCCCTGATCTGCTTCCCGCCAAAGGATTCTACCATACCTAGAGCATGAGCTCAGAACCCAGTCTGGGACGAGATGGCTGGTGGTCTCCCTCTGACCACTGAAGGAATTTCACAGATCAAAAAGGAACAGATGATTTCCTCACAGTACATGGCAGAACCATTCTAGGAAAACAAAAAAACCTCTATGAAACAGATGAAGTTTGTCTTCAGCCTTTTCGGTTCTGATTTGTTTGATCTCAGGCTACAGTGTCTTTGACTGAGGAAAATGAGTGTTGTTAGGGTGATTCTTTGGGGAAAGCAAACTCATTTTCAAAGCATGGCCTTGGATACTCCCACTGTTGTCCCTGATCTGTATGGACTCCCTTGGTTTTTGACCTATTATTTCCTCATTAGCCCATGGAGCCAATATTGCTCTCATTAGAATGCTTGTCTTTGAAATGAACATAGGGCATCTTTATTGATGGCATTATTCTTTACTTGACTCTCACATTGCATTGGGGTCCTGCCTTGGAAAGGGTTGTTGACTATCTTATTCCCTGGACTCAGACTCACACCTGAGGCTCTCAGCTAACAATTATATACAGGTGGAAAATTGCTATAGCTTTTTATATTGAGTTATTTACAGCTATACTGGTTAGCTGATAGTTTGTCCAATGGGCCAGCCATATGGCTTGGAAATGCCTACTGTTCCCACCCTGTCACTTTTTCCTTTGTCTGGCTCTCACCCTGTGGTCTTTAAACCCACCTTTCCTCTCAAATATTTTCTGAAGTAGATTGTATAAACGTTATTCCTATTTGGTTGGTACATGAGAGGCTTAAAACTCAGGAACATTGAGGTAATTTTTTAAAAGTCATAAAGGTGATTAGTAATAGGCAGGTAAGTGGTGCAATGGCTAGAGTGCTGAATGTAAAATGAGGAAGACCTGAGTTCAGAATCAGTCTTAGGTATTGACTAGTTACGTGACCCTGGAGAAGTCACTTTAACTCTATCTGCCTTAGTGTTCTCACCTGTAGTATAGAAACAATCATAGCACCTGCCTCCCAGGATTACTGTGATGACCAAGTAAAATACTGTATAAAAACGCATGTCAATCTTAAAGTACTATCTAAATGCCATTATCATTGTTTTTACTGTTATTGCTATTCA
This sequence comes from Myrmecobius fasciatus, assembly GCA_023553655.1. Lineage (NCBI taxonomy): Eukaryota > Metazoa > Chordata > Mammalia > Dasyuromorphia > Myrmecobiidae > Myrmecobius > Myrmecobius fasciatus. The sequence continues at coordinate 334,256 of JAJPUD010000346.1, forward strand.
GTCTTCATACTCAAGTTAAGTTGCTTAAGGAGATGAATATTAATTGATACTTGGGATATTTTTGCTTTTCAAGTTTTAATTTTCTTGATTAAAAGAAAAACATTCATTTGTATTTAGTTGTCATTGAAAGGGAGGCTATTACCTGATCAAATGGAGGGTGTAGCTACACTGAGATTATGGATTCATTAAAGGATAAAGATTAATTTCTGAAGAGATAGAACCGTAGTCTTTTTAAGGTACTAGAGAGAAGCTGTTCCTAAAATTTAAATCAATTTGGATATAGAGTTGGAAGAAGTCAGAATATCTATTTCATAACTTTTTTCCCTTAAAATTATTTTAAATATTCTTTTAAATTCTAAGTTTTCTTGCTCCCATCCACTCCTCCCCCAGTCACTGAAAGGAAGGCAGGCAAAAACATATCCATTAATTAAATTTGTGAAATCATGTAAAACCTTTCCATTTTAGGTATATCACAAAAAAGGACAAAAGGATGAGAAAATTATTCTTCAATTTAAATTCAGAATTCAGCCAATCCCCGGTTGCTGAGCATTTCCTCAATATTTAATTCTTTTCCATAACAAAAGATCTGCTATATATATTTCTGTACATTAAGATTCTTTTCCATTTTCTTTGATCTCTTTGGGGTACAGACTTAATAGAGGTTTTGCTAAGTCAGAGAGTATGCAGAGTTTTATAATTCTTTGGGAATAACTCCAAATTATTCTCCAGAATGGTTGGGCTAGTTCATAACTCCACCGAGAGTTTATTAATATATCTGTTTTTCTTTTTTAATTCCCTTCAGCATTTGTCATTTCTGATGTGTGAGATAATAATTCAGAGTTGTTTCAATGTTAATTTCTCTAATCAATACTGATTTAGAGAATTTTATATAATTATAAATAATTGATTATTTGTCAATTCATATCCTGGAACAATTTATCAATTAAGGAATGACTTTTATTTTTATAAATTTGACTGTCTCTATATTTCAGAAAAGAGGCCTTTATCAGAGAAAATTGCTGTAAAAAATTGTTAATTATCGATGCATCTTTTAGAATGCATTTTAAATTATTATTTTTTCCCTTTTTTTTTTGCTGAGATAATTGGGGTTAGGTGACTTGCCCAGGGTCACACAGTTAAGACCTAATTAAGTGTCTGAGGCTGGATTTGAACTTAGGTCCTCCTGGCTTTAGGGCCAGTCTCTATCCACTGAGCCATCTAGCTGCCCCTTAAAGTTTAGAATGCATTTTAAAAAAATTATTGTTTTTCTCCTTTTTATGGTATCTTTAAGCAAAATGTAATTCCTGATTATTTCTTAAATTAGGTCTGTTTTTACTTTTACTTTGATATCATTATCATTTCCTCTGCTTTTTTACTTCAGTTAAAGCAAAAAAGATTCTATTCCAGCCAATTATTTTAACTGTGTATGTCTTTCTGTTTCAAGGGTGTTTCTTATAAACATATTGTTGGATTCTGATTTTGAATCCATTCTGCTATCTGCTTCTATTTTATGGGTAAACTCATCTCATTCCTATTCACATTTATAATTAGCAATGGTGCTTTTCCCTGTATCCTATTTTCCTCTGTTCATCCTTCCTTTTTTTTTTAATCCTGTCTCAAAATTTTGTTTTTCTTCTAACCAATGCCTGCCTTAATCTGCCTCCTTTTCATCATCCCCACCTTCCCATATCTTTTAGTCTTATCCCATCTTATTTCCCTGTTGGGTAAGATAGATTTCTATACTCAAGTGTATGTGTATATATGTGTGTATGTATGTGTATGTATGTATGTATATATGTGTTTATGTTTTTTCCTTTCATCTTTTAACCAATTCCAATGAGAGTAAGGCTCAAGCATTGCCTGCTCTCTGTTCCTTTGCAATTTCCCTCTTCATTATAAAAACTCTCCCTTTTTTGCCTCTTTTATGTGAGGAAAATTTCCCCATTCTACCTTTCCTTTCTTCTCTTTCCATCCTTCTTTCTCATCTATATTTGGAAACCATTCCAACTTTATTGACTCTCACTCATACCTTCTATGAAACTCCTTTTTTTTTCAAAAATTATATATTTGGGTTATACATGTACACTAATTTTTTCATATTCCCACATAAGTCATATTAGGAGAGAAAACAGTATGATTTTATCTGCATTCAGTCCCCGTAGTTCTCTCTCTGAATGTGTATGACATTTTCTATCCAAAGTTATTGCCTTGGATCACTGAATTGCTGAGAAGAGCAAAATCTATCATAGTTGATCATCACACAATGTTGCTTTGTACAACGTTCTTTCCTGATTTTGTTAACCATTTTTTATAGAAAAATAAAATTAGATTATTGTTCTATAAGAAACGACCAGTAGATTGATTTCATAGAGGCCTGGAGAGACTTGCATGAACTAATGCTGAGTGAAATGAGCAGAACCAGGAGATCATTATACATGGCAACAAGACTATATGATGATTAATTCTGATGGACATGGCTTTCTTCAACAATGAAATGTTTCAAACTACTTCCAATTGTTCAGTGAAGAAAGCCATATACACCCAGAGAGAGGGATATGAGATGTGGATCACAACATAATATTTTCATGCTCTCTATTGATGTTTTCTTGCATTGGGTTTCCTTTCTCAGATTTTTTTTCTTGTAGAGATGATTTTTCTTGCACAGAAAGATAACTGTAAAAATATGTAGATATATATTGGATTTGCCAAATATTTTAACATAATTAACATGTAGAATTAACATGTAGTCTACTTCCTGCCATCTAGGGGATGGGTGGGGACTCGGGGCAAAATTTGTAATGGAAAGCTTTGCAAGGGTCAATGTTGAAAAATTACCTATACATATATTTTGCAAATAAAAAAGCTTTAATAAAAGTTAAAAAAAGAAAAAGAAAATTATATTACTTAATTATATCATAACTTATTTAGTCATTCCCCAGTTGATGGCTATCAACTCATTTTCCAATTCTTTGCCATCAAAAAGTAGAACTGCCACAAACATTTTTGCACATGTGTATCCTTTTCCTTTTTTAATGATCCCTTTGAGATATAAATCCAGTAGTGGTACTGCTGGATCAAAGGGTATGCACAGTTTTATAGTTCTTAAGGCATAATTCCAAATTGTTCTTCAGGATGATTGGATCAGTTCACAACTCCAATAACAATGCATCAGTGTCCCAATTTTCTCACATCTCCTCCCATATTTATTATCTTTTCCTGTCATCTTAGCCAATCTGACAGGTATGAGGTGATATATCAGAGTTGTTTTAATTTATATTTCTCTAATCAATAGATTGAGAACATTTTATATGACTTTAATTTATTCACTGAAATTTTTTCATATCCTTTGGAGTGACTTGAATTCTTAAACATTTGATTTAGTTCTCTACACATTTTAGAAATGAGGCCCTTATCAGATACACTGGTTAAAATACTTGTTTATGAAAGTCCTTCTAATTGCCCTAAGTTCTAAGTTCTTACGAGTTATATATATCATCTTCCTATATAGGAATGGATATAGTTTAACTTAAGTCTCTAAAACTTCTCTTGAGTCTTGTGTTTGAATGTTAAATTTTCTGTTCAGCTATGATCTTCTTATCAGGAATGCTTAAAAGTCTTTTATTCCATTAAATATCAATTCTATTCCGCTTCTCCCCCCTGCCGCGAATGATTAAACTTAGTTTATTTTTGGTTGTAATTATGGATCTTTTGCCTTTCAGAATATAATATTCTACCACTCTGCTCCTTTAACATGGAATTTGCTAATTTTTATGTGGTTTATTTCTTTCAGCATGCAATATTTTCTCTTTGCCTTGGGAGCTCTGGGATTTGATCATAATATTATTGGGAGTTTTCATTTTGGGATCTCTTTGAGATTGGTGAATTCTTTCAATTTCTAGTTTACTCTCTAGATCTAAGATATCAGGGAAGCTTTTCTTTATGATTTTTAAAAATATGTTTAATTCCAAAAGACTCATGAAGGAAAATGCCATCCACACCCAGAGAAAGAACCATGGAGTCTGAACACACATTAAAGAAGACTCTTTTCACATTATTTTATTTTTTGTTATTTTTTCTGTCTTCTGTCTTTTTCTTTTCATTCTGCTTCTCCTTTCATACTCTGACTAATATGGAAATATTTTAACATGATTGGACATACATAATGGATATCAGATTTCTTGTTGTCTTGGGAAGAGAGAGGTAGGGAAAAATTAGGAACTCAAAATTTTATTTTATTTTTTTATTAAAGCTTTTTATTTACAAAACATATGCATGGGTAATTTTTCAACACTGACCCTTGCAAAGCCTTCTGTTCCAAATTATCCCTTCCTTCCTCCCCTCCCCTAGATGGCATGTAGTCCAATACATGTTAGATATGTTAAAAATATGTTAAATTCAATATATGTATACATATTTATATAGTTATCTTGCTGCACAAGAAAAATCAGATCCAGAAGAAAAAAATCTGAGAAAAAAATAAAATGCAAGCAAACAACAACAGAGAAACTGAGAATGCCATGTTGTGGTCCACACTCAGTTCCCAAAATCCTCTCTCTGGGTGTAGACGATTAACTTTATCACTGAACAATTGGAATAGGTTTGAATCATCTCCTCAATGAAGAGAGCCATATCCATTAGAATTGATCATGGTTTAGTCTTGTTGTTGGTGTGTATAATGATCTCCTGGTTCTGCTCATTTCACTTAGCATCAGTTCATGCAACTCTCTCCAGAGCTCTCTGAAATCATCCTGCTAATCATTTCTTATAGAATTATTGATGAGCATCCATTCGGTTTCCAGTTTCTTGACACTAAAAAAGGGCTGCCACAAACATTTTTACACATGCGTGTCCCTTTCCCTCCTTTAAGATCTCTCTGGGATACAAGCCCAGTAGAAACACTGCTGGGTCAAAGGGTATGCACAGTTTCATAACTTTTTGAGCATAGTTCCAAATTGGTCTTCAGAATGGTTGTATCCCTTCATAGTTCCACCAACAATGTATCAGTGTCCCAGTTTTCCCACATCCCTTCCAACATTCGTCATCATCTGGAACTCAAAATTTTTAAAAAATGAATAAAGAAAAACTATACATGTAATTGGAAAAAAATTAAATGTTACTAAGTGGAATTTTTTTTAAAAAGATGTCTAGATTAATTTTTTTTTGAATTTGGCTTTTAGTTAATCCAATTAGTCCAATAATTCTTAAACTGTCTCTCCTCAATTTATTTTCTAGTTTAACTGTTTTTCTAGTAAATATATTTTATATTCCTTTCTTTTTTCATCTTTTTAACTTTGCTTACTAATTTTTTACTCTCCCATGGAGACATTAGCTTTCAGTTGTCCAATTCTAATTTTTAAGAAATTATTTTCTTCAGTGAGCTTTTGCCTTTTTTTTTTACATTTGGCCAAGCTGCTTTTTAAGGATATCTTTTCTTCAATAGATTTTTGTACATTTTTTTTACCACTAGGCCAATTCTGGTTTTTTAAGGTATTATTTTCTTCAGTATTTTTGAGCCTCTTTCGTCAAGCTCTTAATTCTTAAAATGAGCCAGAAAGGAAGTGGTAAACCACTCCAAAATCTTTGCCAAGAAAACCCTAAATGGGGCCATAAAGAGTCTTGAATGACTTAACAACAACTTCTCTGTCCCCACAGTAGATTTTTTATGGCCACGTTCTCCTTTATTTTTTGTTATTTTTTTCTCATTTTTCAATCTAATTTTTGACTTTGAACTTTATGTTAAAGTTGGGATCCATGCAGCTGGGGTTGGGGAGGCATTGGCCCCACCTTCAGATTTTTTTCTTGCTGTTATTTTCAAATTTAGTTCTCAGGGTCTGTAAGTCTTCTTAAAAGTGAGTGTGATGCAGGGAGAGAATTGCCCATTTTTCTCCTGGTCTGTTCTCTGATCTTTACCCAGGAAAGACTCAAATTCCCCTATGGTTACAAGCACTAGCACTTTTCTTGATCCTGACTAGATCCCTTATTTTCTTGCCACATGAAGCACTAGTATTACCCTCTGCCTTGGAACTACACTCATGATGGATCAAAAGTGTTCCTCTCTTTCCTGAACCCAGAACCACCTATGTGTAATAAAATTGTCAATCAGCATTTGCTGCATACATGCCTCAATGGATCTTTCATAATATCTTTTCTGACAAGTTATTTGACTCTTTACTTTTTTCTGGACTAAGAGATCCCTAATTTTTTTGCTACTACTGTTAGAATAGTCTCCTCTCCAGCCTATCTTTGGTGCTGCTGAGCATTCAACTACAGAGAGTGCGACTCCATTGGGCTGGCCACATTGCTTTAACATCAAAGGCACCAATGGCAAAAAAAGATTATTTTATGGAGAACTCATGCAAGACAAGAGCTCTTGTAGTGGTTAGAAAAAATGACATGAGGACAATTTCAACATCTTTGCTAAGAACTTGAAAATTGATTGCATAACGATGGACATGAGAGCTCAGGACCACCCAGCATGGCACACTTTAATCAGAGAAGATGAAAAACAGAATTGAAGAAGCTATAAAAACCCCAAATAAAACAAACCCCAAACTAAAAATCAGACAACAGCAAAAAAGTGCACAAATTTAGAGAATCCAATCCAAATGTTCATATGGACTATTTGAGCTCAACTTATGGTGGAGCATTCTGAGCTCATATTGATATGATCAGTCAGTTGGACATATTGTAACTTGAATAGTGCTATGCCACTATTCAAGACACATCATTCTGATGCTTTTTGAGAATGAAGAACAACAACCAATCCAACTTAGGGTTGGTTTTCTCTTGGTTTCATAGGTCTCTCCAGCCAGTGTCCTTGACTCTTAGACTGGAAAAATATTCTACTTTGATCTTTTGTTGGCCCTACCATTCCAAAGTTTATTTTGAACAGTTAGTTTAGAATTGCTTGGAAAAGAATGTTGGCAAGGTTTAGCTAGATTTCTGCCTGTACTCTGCCATCTTGGCTCTGTCCAATCTCATAACTTTTAAAGATGTATAGTACTAAGGGCATTAGCAATCCCTTCTAAAGACAAAAGGGAAGAAGCTTTTACAGGTGAATGAAGTAGTTTTTTTCCAGGGCATTATATTAGAACATTATATTCTACTTATTGACAGGGAGTATGGTATATTTTAACATATTTTGGGACAGAAGATCTAGTTTCAAATCTCTCTGATATTGAGTCATCATGAATAAATCACTTTCCATTATTTCACCTGCTTTTCATCTATCAAATGAATGAATGGAGATATTTATAAAATACTTTCAATGTGGAAAGTATTCTGCTAAATTCTAAAAATATAAATAGAAAAGTGAGAGTGGTCCCAAAATATTGCTCATATAACTTGCATTCTATATGTGACTGTGCCTCCCTAAATGAGTCAGTTATGACTATCCTAACAATAAAATTCAAGATCTGAATCTACCACTTATTTCTTGAACAACCCCTCCACTGTTAGTGTTACTGGAATAAAAATGTAAAAAACCCATAAAAAACAAAAATCTGCACTTATTGGCTGTTCAATCATTTCAGATATGTCTGATTCTTTCCAACCCAGTTGGGGTTTCTCTGGCAAATATGCCAGAGTTATTTATTTGTCATTTCCTTCTCTAGATCATTTTATTTATTATTTATTTTTACTGAGGCAATTGGGGTTAAGTGACTTGCCCAGGGTCACATAGCTAGGAAGTGTTAAGTGTCTGAGGTCAGATTTGAACTCAGGTCCAACTGTTTGAACTCAGATCCTCCTGACTTCAGGGTTAGTGCTCTATGCACTGCAATACCTAGTTGCCCCCAGATCCTTTTATAAATGAAAACTGAGGCAAAAAGTGTTAAATGACTAGGAAGTGAATGAAATCTAATGTGAACTCAGGAAGATGAACCTAACTTCAATCCTAGCCTTCTAACCATTGTACCACCTAGTTGCCCTAATTGCAGTAATGACAGAATAATTTCCTAACAATAATACTGGAAAAAACCAAATGACTAGTATAGTCAAGGCAAGAAAAGTGGTTTCCTTATGAGATAGAGGTAAAACTTGAACCCAGGTCACTAGCCACTACTTTATGATTATACTTTGCCTCTAAAACCCGGATGACCTGGCCATTGTTACTTCATTAATGTGTCATAGGATCTCAAATATAATTCAACCAACTTTATATAAGAGAAATGAAAAAATCATTGATGTTGAAATTTTTAATGGATCAATAAGAATTTATTGAGTCCTTACTATATGTCAGCCACTGTTCTAAGTTCTGGGTATACAAACAAAGGCAAAAACATGACCTCTGCTATGAATGATGCTTAAATGATTGGACATACTTGAGGATCAAGCACAAGGTAATTCTAATGCTTGATACTACAGTAAAAAAAAAAAAAAAAGAACAATGTAATTAGAATCAGATGACCTGACTTCAAAAATTTTAGTGTCTTTGCTTGTATGATGGTGAGCAAGCTTTTTATCCTGTTGAGTCTCAGTTTCCTATATTGTAAAATTACGAGAGTGAATGAGATGGTATCCAAAATCCCTTCCAGTTCCAAATTCATGAGAATTATAGAATTCATCCATTAGTATATAAATTAAATGCAGACCCTACAAATGTACAATGAATTTGACCCAGATTTTATCCAGAAAAGGAGAGTTCACTGGATTGCAACATTTTGAGGTTCTTGTCATGACCTTGAACTTCTCCAAATAAAAGTCCAATTTAAAAAACACCAATGAATTTTGATTGTGGTATGACTGAAAGTATTGGAACTCTATTGTCTCTGAAGAATTGAAATTGAGGATCATCCAAAGGACAAGGCAGATCAACATGGTGGTTGTGAGGCAGGTTGCAACACATTACAAATAATGAATGCATGGGACAATGTATAAAGCATTGTGCCAAAGAATCAGAATTTGAAAGTTGGAAGAAACCTCAGGGGCCCTCTTGTTTAACATATACATGAAAGAAATCTATTATAATATACTGGACTAGTGGGTTTTTAGCCTCTACTTGAAGACTTCTAAGAAAGATGAAACTATTGCCTCTTAATGAGTCCCATTCTATTTTTGGACATCACTAATTAGAAAAATTTTCCAGACATCATGCTTCAACTGGTTTCTGCCACATCCACCCATTGTTTCTTGTCCTGTCCTCTGGAGCCTAGAAGAACAAGTCTAATCCTTCTTCTATATGACTGACATCCATTCACATACTTGAAGACAGATGTCATGTCTCCTTGATCCTTCTTTTCTCAAGTCTAAAGTTCCCCAACTTCTTTAATTGCTTTTCATATGATCTGGATTCAAGGACCCTCACTACCTTGATTGCTCTCCACTGGATTTTCTCCAGCTGGCCAATGTCCTTCTTGAACCATGGCATCCAGAACTGAACCCAACCCTTCAGGTGAGGTATATTGAGTAAAAGTGGAATTGTCCCCATTCTGCTGCCTATAAGTGATTCTCTGCTTTTAATGTAGCTCAAAACTGAATTATTTTTAGCTACACAATTGACTAATAACAAACTTTCAGTCCATTTGCATTTTTTTCAGGATAGCTTAGGTATAATCTTATCTCCCCCATCATATACTTATGATGTTGATTTTTTAGTATCCAGACATAACCAAGACTTTACAATTATTTCTACTGACTTAGATCTTTTAGGTTGACTGCAATGCTCTAGCTTGGATCCTAGATCTTAACTCTCCCCTCTAGTTATCTCTTTCATCCTTGAGTTTTTTGGTCATCTGCAAATTTGATTGCATGCAAAATTTGATGAGCATGTCATCTATGCCTTTATTCAAGTCATCAGTAAAAATATTACAAGATCAGATCTCTCTGAGAACTACTCTGGACAGCTACCAGATTAACTTTGAACTATTGCCTTTGAGTCCCAATATCCAATCAGTTCAAAATTCATCTCATTTTATTATCATTTAAATCTCTAAGGTTGTGAGAGTGAGAACTGATGCACAGGTAATATGATCTATTTTTAACCTTCTTATATTAGCAGAATATAAGGAATACTCTTAGTTCACTGAATACATGTTTATTATCTCCAATATTTTTTATTTGTTCCTACTCTATTTACCAACTTGAGAGCAGGGACTGTTTCTGTCTTTCTTTGTATTCCAAGAGTTTAATACTGTTCCTGTCAGGATGATTAATATGCTTGTTGATTTACTTAAAGCTATCAATTAATCAATAAATCGAAAGCAAATTAACTCCCAGTAAAGTCTCCTCATCCTGGCCAAAAGGTGAACCTGTGATCTTGGACTCTATCAGCAGGGCACAAGTTCCAACAGGTCCAATTAAGATGAGAATGCTTTGGGTGTGAGTCTGATCTTAAACGTCACTGTTTTAGGAAAAAAACTAATTCAGAAAGCAGAGATTTATTATAAGAATAGGCCCCCACACCCACCTCTCATTCCTGGAATTTAGCTTAGGTGATTCCTCTTACACAAAGCCTCTCCCAGTCCATCAGGTTGTGATGCTCCCCTCCTTTCTGTACATATTTTGCTTTTATTTTTTTTTCTGTGTACATGATCTTTCTCTCCTGAAAAATGTAAACTCATCGAGGGGAAGGACAATTTCACTTTTGTCTTTGAAACCCCAATACTTAGCAATAGAGATGTAATAAATTATTATTATTGTAAAACTTAATGCAAGTCAATTAGACTCACATTCAGATCCCACCTCTTGTATTCATTGGCTATGGAACCATTACAAAATTAATTAGCTTCTCTGAACCTCAAACAACTCTCTGATAATGATGCAATAGGCTGTCCAAGTTGGATTGTCATTTATAACAGAGCTCTATGTATCGTTAATACTTTGCACACCAGATAAGGTAATAAATGTTTGTTGAATTGAATTGTTGGAGTTTGATAATCATGAGACAAATCTTTTTTGGGGGGATCACAAGGAATCACAGATCCACTTAGTGAGGTAAAAGAGATTTCTATCTGCATTGGTAAAAACAGTGGCTATGTGGATGAAATTATGGATCTTTGAAAAATTGAAATGTAAGTATCCTCTCCTTTTATTTACTCCCTCCCATTCTAATATAAAGGACCTACACCAATGTCTTCATTTTGCTAGTGGAAAAGTTTATTCTCTTCAACCTGGCTCACCTGAAATGCTTTCATTCCTTTGTATTCATCATTTTTTCCTGTAAGGCCCAACTCAAAATTCATTTCCAAAACAAATCTTCCTTAACTAACCCCTTCTCAAACTAATTTCCATTTTCCCAGTGCTCCTGGTCCTATAGGGTGTTTATATGGCCCCAGTAGGCTTGTTGCTATGTAATTTAGTCCTTGAGATATTTTAAGTAGATACTATATATCTTAAAATCATAAAATAATATTTTTGTTCTTAAGGTCAATTACAAAATAAGTTTCTAGTGCCTTTTGATTTTACATTGCAGCAATTTCTAAATACCTTCCTCTAAATCGAACCTTCCCCTATTTGTGATGAAGAAAAATTGTTAAGTAAAAATAAACAATGTAGTGTGACTTCATCTTATAGTAAATGCAACATTTTGTCCTTGTGATCACGTGTCTTTCTGAGAGAGTGTAGGTTACTACTTTTTTTTAGTTACTCAGAATTATTTTTCAGTGATCTTTTCATTTATAGTTATAGTTTTAATCACCAGGTAGTATTATTACTCTTTGGCTTGATTGTATTTGCCAGAAAAGACCTAGTTTGGACAAGTCCCATGTTCAGACAGGCTGTTAAGTGTTTCATCCCATAAAGGTACCAAACTCCATGTAATTCTTACAGTTGATGACCTATCCTTGGCTCCACATCTCTTGGTAGCTAACCCATCGAAACAATGTGGTTAGTGTAGATTTACTGATTTTAAATAACTCTGAACCTTCCGCAGCTCATTCTCTCTAAATATACATTTCATTGAGCCCTATTCTCATGACTTTGGCATAGTAAAGTTACTCCCTTTCTATATGAATGACTATCCATTCTTAACTATATATTTCTTTACTCTGTTTTTCATATAAAATCAAAAGATGTTTAACTCATGATATATAAGAGGGTTAATATTTAGATGAAAATTTCAGGAACTTTGGATAGAGGACTCAGATCCTAATATAAGGCACAGATTTGGAGGATTTCCAGCTGTGGTCAGAAGCTCTGCAGCTGTACTTTTCTGTTTGATGTACTCTTGCTGGGAAGAATAACCAACTATTTCTTATAAAGCCTAGTTCATTTCTCATGAAACAGAGGGAATGAACTCAAAGAGAGATCCTGGCAAACAGATAGTTTTATGATTGACACAGTAATATAATCATAAGACACATATTTCTCCCAGTTACATAGTTAATTATATTTTTTCTTCTCATTATTTTTATTTCTCCATATATCAATTTATATAGATGTTCATATTTTCTCCAAATTTCTCATAAATATTATTTCTAACTCACTAATACTATTCCATTATATTTACATGACAGGTTTTTCAATCATTTTCCAGTCAATGGGTACTCTCTCTTCTCCAACACACAACAAGTACTTTGTTATTACAAAAAGTGTAGCTTCAAATATATTGTTTTCTGTTGAACTCTTCTTTCTGAATATTTTGAAACCTCTTTGAGACATATACTCAATAATGACATCACTATATCAAAAGATATGAATAATTTAGTCATTTAAAATTTTCTTCCAGAATAGAAATTGACAATTCTACTGACAATGTATCAATGTTCTCATTATCCCATAAAAGACTCCAGCACAAATAATTTCCATTTTTTTTGTCATCTTTATCAATATGAGGAGTGTTAGATGAAATATTCAGATAGCTTTAATTTTCACTTCTCTTTTTATTAACTATTTGGAGCATTTTTCTAATGTCATTCATAGTTTGCAATTCTAACTATGAAAAATATTCATATCTTTTGATCACATATATTAGAACATGAAACCCTAATTTGATGCTAACAGTTGCTTAAGGGGAGATATGATTTCTTTGACTTTCTATACTCCCATAATGGAGAGAGCATTGCACTGCATGTAGTAGGTACTAAAATTTATTTTAAATTGACAGACTCAATTTATGAAAAAACCTAGGAAATTTTGTGTCCAAATGGCTTTTAAAGTACTACCTAATATATTAATTTTAGGTAAAACCTTTAGTTTTCTGTCCTGAAATGAGTAAAAATCATAAGGTCCTCTTTGTGACAAATCTATGCAACTGTTAAATATTGACTTGGATAAAAAAAAGTAGCAGAAGCAGATAGGAAGCTGAAAAGAAAACAATTCAAGGAGAAATCTATTTGATGAGATTTGCCCTAATGACTAAAAGCTCAGTGCTATTTTTGGAATAAAGATTTTTTTTCCATCATAAACACTGTGAACATTAAAGCATGCTGAGAATTTTTGGTATTTTTTACTTTTGTGACAACTATTTTTGACAGTTTTGCTTTCTTTTTAAGAGATTGTTTTATAATACTATTTTGTGTAAGCTAAAGGAGCAGGGAGATCTTAGTATAGCTCACTATTTGTGCAATAATAATATCCAAAACTGGTCTCAGACACTAGCTATGTGATCCCACACAAATCATAACCTTTCCCTCAGTTTTCTTATTTGTAAAATGGGGGTAATAATAGCATGTGTTATCCAGGATTGTGGTGAGGATCAAATTAAATAATTATTATAGAGAATTTAGCACAAAGACTAGTGCATAGGAAGTGCTAAATAAATGTTAGCTCCTATTTGTCATTATTATTAATGCATGTGTGTATATATCCATATGCCAACAATATTGTTATGGGATTTAAGATTTATTAAAATGTAGGAAAAATATACTTTATTTAACATTTTAAAGATAGTAGTGATGTCTATTATATTTAATTTGAGTTTAATTGATGTTCATATTTTATTTACTTATTTGGGCAATGAGATGGATTCAATAAATCAAGAATCAAGAAGGCTTGAGTTCAAATTCTGCCTTGGATACTTCCTAAAAAATAGAAATAAAAATTTTAAAAAAGTGTGACCCTGCTCAAGTCATTTAATTTCTGCCTCAGTTTCTTCAATTTTATATGAAGATAATAATAGAATCTACTTCCCAGAGTTGCTATAAAGCTCAAATTATGTATTTGTAAAGCATTTAGTACAGGTCTTAGCTTAGAATAGATTTTAAAAATTAATACTTGTTTCCATCCTCATTTCCTATTTGTAGTCTACATATAGGTTTTCTCTATACCTAATGTTTCTGAACATTCATTTTAATACTCTTTTCTTGATTATGAATTATTTCATAGTCTCCTCATATTTCCCTGAACACATCATTTTCATCATTCCTTATGAAAAAAGGATATGATATTAGATACAGAACCACCATTTATTCAACTATCCCTTCACTATTTCTTCTGCAAATAATGCAACTTTGAATATTTTTGTTTAGATTTTTTTGTTAATATGCCTATAACTTTCCCATAGTAGAAGAATAGGGTCAAATGCTATGAATGATTTTGTTACTTTTATTAAATAGTTCTACTTTTCTTTCCAGAACTATTAGAACAATCGCAGTCTTATCAATGGATCTGGTTTCCCACTGCCCCATATATATTGCATTTGTCCATCTTTTAACAGTTTCATTATGTTGAGCGATGTCAGGTAATATTTTAAAATTTATAGAATCTAATTTAAGAGCTGATAGGTACCTCTCCTATTTTGCAGATAAAAACACTGAGGCCCAGAGAGATCCAGTGGTTTGCTTGAGGTTTCACAGGGAGGAAGTGATTCTGTATTTCTCCATTGATTAGATGTTTTGAACATCTTTTCAGATTGTTTACAGATTATGCTTCTTTATAAACTGTATTCATATTCTTTATTAATAGGCTACTGGACATGCAAAAGCCATGATTGTGATTCTAAGTACTACATTTGAATTCTGAATCTACCCAAAATGGATGCATGAGAGTAGAAGAAAGGACTGGAGAAAAAACTTCACAAAGTTGGCAGTTGGACTTTTCCAAAGATAGCAATATTTCTCCTGACTTGAAAGAGGCAGATAAACTGTGGATCTGACTTTTTTTTTTAACCATTTGGTTACCCTGAAGATATGTTCCATATATTTGTAATTCTAAAATCAGTTTTACTTAGGAAAATAGCCTCAAAAAAGAAAGAAAATAGCCTTGGAAAAGTTTTACAAAATTAATCTTGTAATACCCAAAGCGATGTTTGTCAAAACAAAATCTATAGTAGGTTCCTATAGGTATTCTTTAAGAAGAACACTTATCACTCCATAATGATCTTTTCTACAAGTAACTTGTTTGTGTAGAGGACTAACACATTTCTGCAATGCCAGATGAATTAAGATAGAAATAGATGCATTAGAATGAATAAACGCAGTCTACCCCTCCCAACCATGGAGTCAAGTCAAGCCACTAAGCATTTTTAAAGTGCTTACTTTGTACTGTATTAACTGTTGAGAATGATGATGATGTCTATATATCTGCAGTTTGAAAAATGCATATGTTAGGGTAACAGTTTATATCCCTCATTTCAATGAATCATTATAAGAATTTTAAGAAATTTTCAATGTGTTAACAAGATGGTCCACACACTATGATCTCTTTCTGAGGTATAAATTTCTTTGATTAGATCCAGATGAGAACAGCTTGTTGTTTTGAGGCTTTAAGTAGCTAAAGAAATTTCAGTAGGGATCCATTCAAAGTTTGAACAAGAATTGTGGTGAGATCATTATAGATGGTGAGATTTGAATTGAGAGATTGAGGCAAAAAGGAAATCTTTCTTGTAGGAGTGGAAGAGATTCTCTGTCTCCATCTGTCATTTTCCCTTTCTTTGTTTTTGTTCTGTCTCTTTCTCTTTACCCTCTCCTTCATTTCTTCCTCAAGCCATCAGAGATACTGGACTAGCAATGAATTCATCCTTCAGGGATCAGAGATCAGGACAGTAGGAGACAACATATCTAGCCAGAAGCAATAGCCACCCATGTAAAGGAAGATTCAGGGCAGTAAGAATTCCTGTTTTGGAGGGAAGTAACAGTTATGGAATCTATAAAGGCACCAAACTTCAGGGCCAAACCTCCTTTCATGAGGACTCTACAGTGGTAGAAAAGGACTTCCAGGACTCATAAATTGTGAGTTGCCTCTTTTCTATATTCATTCATTACTTTTGAACTTTAAGTTAGTATATTTTTCTTTAGAGATATTGGGTAAGTTTGTGGCAGAGTATATCCCAGTCTATTTGGGGTTATGTTTACATAACTACTGTTTTTGTAGTGTTACTTTAGTAAATACTTTTGCTAAAAAATCTGGTTGATTGTTAGTAGGTAGCACATCAATGGGGGCTCATGAGTGAAGGTACTAGGGATATAACTCCTTAAGATTACTCTTAGAGACCCAGGAGAGCATCAGCAGCTACTTCTGTGGATCTGACCCATCAATGAAAGTAGGAGTTAGGGGAATGGCACCAAAGGGGGTGAGTGTTAACCACCTAAGGAGTTTGAGGTAGTATCATTTTTTATTGTTTTCTTGCTACAGCTTCTCCTCCTCCTTATTTGTGTTCATTTTTGTCTTCTTCTCTTCCTCCTCCTCCTCCTCCTCCAGCTTCTTTTTCTTTTTCTTCCTCTTTCTTTTCCTTCTCTTCCTCCTCTTCCTTTTTGGGGAAGATTTGTAACTTTTTTTCTGAAGACAGAGAGCCCCAGAAACTGATATTTTTTCCTTTCTACTCAAGCAAAAGCTTGAATGGATGCCAAAAAGAACAGTTGAATGAGACTCTGGGAGAGGTATTTTTGTTGTTTTGGATTATTTTTGTGAAAATTCCATTATTGTAAACTTGTGTCTAGTTCCAAATATTATATTTTACATATGTGTATATGCATGCATACACTAATGTGCACACACACACATACACACATGTTTCCCCTTGATCTCATTGGAATAGTTTCTGACACTTTTCTATTGCAACAATTCTAGCTCATTTTGCATACAGGTTTTTTTTGTCATAAAAAAGATCCTTTTATTCTTATCCATTTTAGTGGGTTTTTTTTTAAAACATAAATAAGTGTGGATTTTTTTTGGATTTTTCATCTATTCGCATACTCATATGCTTTTTGTTGCTTTTGTTATTGATGTGATTTATTCCAATGATTGCTGCCCTAATGTTGAACTATTTTTACATTCCTAAAATGAATCCAATTTGATTAACATGAATAATTTTTGGAAAAAATTTCCATGATCTTTTTGCCAGTATTTTATTTAATACTGTTATATCAATATTCATTAGTGATATTGATCTATAGTTCTTTTATACTTTATCCTTCCATAGCTTGGATATAATAGGATATCTATCCCATAGAAAGTATTTGGTAAAATACCTTCTTTCTCTATTGAAAACGCACATACACACACACACACTCACAACAGAAATATGAGGATTGTTTGTCTTTAAATTTATAATAGAATTTATTTTAAATCATTCCGACTAAGGACTCATTTCCCAACCCCCTGCCCAATAAGAGCTCATTTATGATATGATGGAATTTCTTTTTTTCAAAAAACATGAGATTAGTTAATTTAGGAGATCCATTTCTTGTTTTGTTACTTTAGTATTATCCATGTTGCATTAATCAATATGTTTCCCTTACAGTTTCAGTAACTATAAAACTTTAGAATGGGAGCTCCTTGAGAACAAGGAATATATTGCTTTTCAAAATATATCCCAGAACTTTGAACAGTGATTTATACATCTTATTCCATAATGGTTCCTGGTCATTTTCTTTACATCCTTTCTATTAGTTGTGGTTTTCCTCTTCTCATTTTTTTGGTGTTAATTCTTTCTATCTCTATTTTCTTCCCACTCTTTTTTTCTTTCCCTATTTCTCTCTCTCTTACCAAAATATTATTGCCTTTCAGAATTTTTTTTTGTTTGAATGATTTTTTGACAATTCAATTTTCTTCTTGTTAAAATTTCAAAATGCCTTTTATGCTTGCTTGGAGATATTATTTTTTAGATTTTTAATTTTTAAAGTAATTTGGGTTAGTTCACAGAGGTTATTTTTTAATCTTATTAATGTTCATGTTTATAAATTTAAGACTGCTTTAGTAGCATCTCATTAATGTTAACATGTTATATAGCTATTGTCATCCTTTTTAATAAAATTGTTATTGTTTCTATAGCTTAATCTTCAACCCACTTATTAGTTAACAGTTTTTTTTCTTGTTCTCTCTTTCATTCTGTATATTTAGATTCTTATTTCTTTTATACATTCTTATTTTATTATGGTCTGTAAAAGATGTATTCAAGATATGCTATTATTTACTTATTATTGATGTGCTATTAAATATTCTTAATTTTTTAAAAAAATGCATGTGCCCTATATATATATATATATGATTCTTATTCAATTTTTTCTTTGCCTATCAGATCTTTCTTTCAACATTCTTCTCAAATCTGTTACTTCCTTTTTATTTATTTTTGCCCAATTTGTCAAATTCCTAAAAAAGAACATAAAATTCTACTAGTGTTTTACTTTTTGAGTTGTACCGTTTCCCTTTCTGTTGTGTTTTAAAGTATTTTTTCTGTTTGTCTTTCTAGATTTAAATAATAGTTACAACTTTGGTTTATGCCATTTGAGGTATAATAAATGTTATTGCAGTAGACCAGCTTAAATCTGTACATTTCTCCTTGTTTTAAATGATACTGTATTTTGCTTTTGTTTTCTAATCCAACCTGAAACTCTCCTCCTTTTAAAGGCAAGTTAAATGTATTTATTTTCAAAACTGTCATTTGAAAGCTTGTTTTCCCACCCATTTCCCATCATATTATTTATTTTTTATTAATTCAGAGAATAGAACAATTTCTTTGGCTTGTATCAATCAAATCTGAACATCTGAACAATATTGTCACATCACTTCACTGTTCCATATGCTACATAGATCCCAGTAGCCTATTTTTTTTATTGTTTTCATAATTTTTCAAAGTTCTGAAATATTCTTTCATTTAAAATGGTAGGGTTTATTACTTTCTGTATTGCTCCTTCACCTACCTCTTTGTTCATTTATTTTTTAACTTGCCAAAATAAATGACATCATATTTTTCCCCACTCCTGAATTTTATCTGCAAGGTCATAAGAAAGTATAGTTTGTTCCCTTTTCATGGGTCTATGTCTCAATTCTTAACTATCATGCCCTTAAGTGTCATTCTTGCAAGACAAACACCAAGAAACAATAGCATTTTTACTCTTTACAGCATTTAAGCACTATGAGTCATATCTTGGTCATTTCCTGCTTTAAAGACTTATTTACCTTGTTAGTAATGTGTTTTCATTTATAGAAATAAATATATTACTTTCCTCAAAAAATCAGCCTATTGGAGAAAAGAACTAAAACATAGAACTGGGTTAATCACAAATTCAATCTATGAATTTTGTTTTTATCTGCCCTCTCATCTCAAAAATCTTCACAAAGATTGTTCCTACAATGTGAAAAATGTATATTTTTCAGTTCTGTGAATTTTCTTGTAGGGGAGGTATTATAAGGATATATACATTTCAATGATTATTAACTTTCATCTAATATTATCCTATAAATATCCTTAGCCCATATTGGGAGGAAAAGAAGTGGTGTGGGAAGAACTTTTTTGATCTTTAATTTGAAGATTGTAACCCTTATTTCAGTCAGAATCGTTTCTAAAGGGTACTAAATATGTAGATGTAAATAGTTCTTGGGTATTATGTGTGCAAAACATCTGAATTAAAAAATATTTTGTTCTGAAAGCAGAACCAAAAATTAAGGAACATTATAGCTTTCATCCAGATGTTTAGCATGTGTAGATAAACTCATTGATTCCTGTCCCAGATATTTATAATTTCAAAATTGCTAAAATTGTGAGGACTTAAAAGACAAACTAAATTGATAATTCATTAATCCTAATAATTCAAAGAATCAAAACAACAAACATTTGATAACATTTGCTTAAGTTCAAGTAGTGTTCTTTAAATTAATCATGAAAGTTCACTATACCCCCTTCTTTCATAGTTTGAACAGTATATATTGGTAAGATTGCATGTGCTGGAAAACCAAGATAAAAGATTTAAGAAAAACACTCTGCCTAGAAGGGGTGCTGAAAACATTGAAGGATTTCCACAATAACCCTGGTAACTGGATGGCTCTGATCCATATTTGCTGTGGTTAGTTTGTTTAGGGGAAAAGGTGCCTATTTGGCTTGTTTTTTCTAGTACGGCTTTTCCATGTGCCAAAACAATCCTCATTTGAGGAAGATTTGTTTTTTAATGGGTAGCCTTTCTACTCAATATGGTAGGTCATAAATTATTGGGCGACACAAAACTTACCCAGCCAACTTTGAGAACTTGAGGGGATAGGGTGAGTCAAGACCCTTTGGACCCTGGGATATTGTCCAAGGAGTTATGGGAAGAAAATTTATTTGGAAACTGCTTTAAAATCTTGTGGTTTTGTGTAAATGACATGGGAGATTCCACATTAACAAAGTATTTGAAAGACTGTTTTTCACTTTTTCCTTTTTTTCCCCTAATAAGTTGGTGCTTTTAATCAAATCCTAATTTTGTTGATTAACAATAAATGTGCTCCTCCCAGCACAGATTCAAAGACTTTTAAAATGTATTCATAAGATTCCATTTGAGGGGTTAATATTGTTGCATACAGGTATAAATTGTGTTATTTTAATAGTTGAAGGGAACTGTCTTAGGAACTCATTTTAAGAAAATGTATTACTATAATTAGTAGATTCTTCAAGGAGAACTTGTTCCTGGGGTTGAAACAATGGGAACCTTATACTTTGGGAAATAAAAAGTGACTATTCTATTTTTGAATTTGTGATGGAGAAGAACATTGTATATAATATATATGTATATATATATACATATATATATACACACATATATATATATATATATATATATATATATATATATATATATGAGATTTTGAAAAAGGAAATTTCAAAAGGTTGAGAGAGGAGATAAATAGCATTCCATGGTTTAAAGTCCTTTAGGGGGGAATCAGTCCACAAAATGTGGGGAGTTCTCTAGAACAGGCTCACAAAGATAGACAAATGATTCTGAAGAGTAGGTAAATAGGGAACTCAAATCAATAGCCTTCATGAAAAGTCTGCTATGTGCCAGGAATCATGGATAACACTTGGGATGCAAGTAGAAAGAAAACAGTCCCTGTCCTCAAGGAGCTTGCATTTAATTGGGAATTGCAATTAGTTGAGAAGGGCATACAAAAGGTCCAAAACATAGGAAGAGGTGAGACATGGGAAACTGAGATAAGGACACTATATATTTGCTTTTGTTTTCAGGAATCCATTCAGAGGTAATTCCTATTCTGAAATAATTATTCCTCCTCTTGGACTTGGAAGCTTTCTCAGCCTTGGAAGAGATATTGACCAGAAGTTTAAGTTAGTATTTATTAAGTCCTTGTGTGTCAGATACTGTGCTTAGTGCAAAGACATTCTGTCAAAAGACCTATTTTGAACTTAATATGAACATAATTCCTAAATTATCCCTTGATTAATGAGAACTTTAAATTCGTATAGACAGAACTTAGACTCCTGGACTTGCTCTATCACTTGGTTTTATTATTTTTCTTGTAAACAAATATTAGTGAGCAGAAGAGAGTGGTGGATTTGGAATCAGAGAAGTTGGGTTTGACTCTTGTCTCTACTACTTATCATGTGACATCAGCCAAGTTGTTTAACTCTTTGTAGTTTCTATTTATAGAATGAAGAGATCAGGCTAGGTGACCTTTAAGATCATCTCCATTTACACCTTCTATTCTAGGATTTCGTAAAAAGATAAAGTTGTTCACGTGATCTGGTTCTTTTAAAATGTTTTCCTTCCTTCCTTCCTTCCTTCCTTCCTTCCTTCCTTCCTTCCTTCCTTCCTTCCTTCCTTCCTT
>JAJPUD010000346.1:356174-373099 GCA_023553655.1 Myrmecobius fasciatus
CTTCCTTCCTTCCTTCCTTCCTTCCTTCCTTCCTTCCTTCCTTCCTTTCTTCCTTCCTTCCTTCCTTTCTTCCTCCCTCCCTTCTTCTCTTTTGATAAATTTATTTATCTCTGGTTCTTAAGTGAAAGATCTGAACAAAACTGACATATCCATGACATATCTTCCAAGTGCTATCCCTTCCTGATAACCTTCCTATTTCTCCCTTTCCTTCTCTCCTTCTTTTCTTTCCTTCCTTCATTCGATTAAATTTATTTATCTCTGGTTCTGAACCAAAGGATCTGAACAGAATTGACATATCCATGACTAACATCTGCCATGTGCCATCCCTTCCTGATAATCTTCCGATAAGAAGGTGAGTGACCTCAGAATTCACTTATTGGTTATGAATGACCTGTTTCATCACAGGCCATTCTTTGGTTATTGATTTATATTTTCAGGAAGGAGAGCACTTTCCCTCTTCATTCTCAATATTGTAAAGGGTTTTCTCCAAGGCAGAATGCCAGCAATACTAACATTGCCTTCCTGGCTTATGTGTAACCCTTGGTAGAAATAGAAATACAAGGTACTCTCCTTCTTGTTTTCTTATTAAGCAAAACACCACCTTCTGTCTTCATCCTGCTCTGTACTGAAAATATAAATTAATAACCAATTAAGTTTTGAGCTTGGTAAAGAATATATAGGAAGCCATGATCCTTGACCTTGATTGATTATATTCATGCAACACAACATAATCAGTAATCATTACAAGTATAAATATATGAGATTAGTAAGAGATTTTTTTCAAGGTGAGCCAAGAAAACTAATCCCCTCACTCACTTTGACCCAGACCCTAGAATCTCTGATTTCCAACTCCAAATTTTGTAATTTGGAAGACTTCTAGTTTAGGAAATGAAAAAGAAGTCAGGTAGGGAAGGTGGTAAGCAAATAACACAGTTAATTTGGGGGTTAGGGTTGATGAATTGTACATCCAATCTCTTGCCAAGTACATTTAGCAACTAAGACAAAAATTTCCCTAGGAACAGGACTTCATGTGTCACTATTGGGACAATCCCAATGACACCAGACTGGGTTTTCCTCTCACCATAATACTGTTTTATGTCATTTGGCAAAGAGTTGCATTTACTTTCATAGACACTAGAACCTAAACCCTACCTATTGTGTGTCTTTTTGGATTTAAATTGAAATCAGAGTTCTTTGTGTGGTCCCAAAATGACTCCTCTTTTTCACAAGCACAAGAAGAATCAAACTCCCTATCGTGTGTCTCTTTGGACTTAAATTAAAATCAGAGTTGTTTGTGGAGTCCCAAAATGAATTATCAGTGGGCTTTTTAAAAAAATGCATCTCTAGTTACAATCTGCTTATGATGGACAACAACACTTCTTGCAGAGTTCATGCCTGCAGGCCTAGAAATTGAATTTTTGGGATCCATAAAAGAACCAGCTAGTAATGGATTTCTAGGCCAGCTCTGTGAAGCTCAAGGGGTTTCTGACATTCTAGATCAGCCTCTCTTGTTTCAGCAGTTCATCCAAACTGACTTTCAGAAATGTTTTTGGGAAGGGTCACCCATCAAGAGGTAGAACATTCTGCCTATGACCTTTTCCCCTAGAGAAGAGCACCTTGGGTTTGTGTCAGAGTACAAGAATTAGGCATTCCTTTCTCTTGGCCACTTTCATCTTCTTCAAATATAATTGGGGCCAATTTTAAGTCCAGTGAGATTTCAGTTTATTCTATTGATTTTCCCCCCTGACTAGAGAGATTTTATGAAAAATAATCATAACTTGCTCCACAAAGAGTCTTGGGAGTTGCTTCTCACTCTCCCTTCTCATCTGAAGATGCTTTTAAAAGACAAGCAGAATAGAATTAAAAAAACTTGCATTTTGTGCCTCCCCCCAAGTGATTATAGTCACGATCAGCGTGAGAGGACAAAAACCACTTTGATTACTTCAGTTAATGGAAGCATCCCTTGAGCCTAACTTTGATTAGTTGGAAAGGCAAATCCATGGAGGGGATGATTGAAGAAAAACTGAATGATTTAGGAAAATGATTCTCCAGGATGCTGTGCCATTGTAAGTGATGAATGTTCTTCTAAATGAATTATAACTCTTAAGTAAACTTACACTGAGCTCTGTAACTGTTTTAATTTGTGTTTTGGGGTCTGTTTAGGAATAAAACAAATTGTGATTGAATTTTGCATGAATGAGAGGGAAATTTTCAAAGGCAGGATGGAGTTCTGTCTCTGGATTTTCTCTTTCTTCAAACAGTGAGGCTTAGAATAAGAATAATTTAATTAATATAATTGTCTCTGGCAGGCTGTACTACCAAAGCAAAAAAACAGTGTTTTCCTTTCCTGTCATGATGGATAAGCCCTGGAGTGTTGACACACATAGCTACATGGTAGAATCTATGTACATACTGGGTGCCTCAAATAGGAACAGTCCCAGTTAATGTCCTACTGCTGAGTAACACAGGGTCCTGAGAAATTTGGAAAGGATTTTCATATACTTTTTAGCAACTGGTGGTAACTACTCTTCTTGGAGAACTGTTAAAGAGAGTAATGAATGTGGCCAAGCCCTGACTCTGGTTCTAAGTCACTCCCTTTGGACTACTGTACTAAGCTGTTATAGGAATAGTATCCCAGGCAGAAACATGGGAGGCATTTTCTCACCCTTCCTCCTTCACTTAAACCTGTAGAAGACTGGGCCTTCAACTCCCAGACCATTTGGCCTCAGAGCTATTAACATGGGAAAGACAGTTGACAATTCCATAGTTCTTTAAGGATGGTGAATTCTACACTTTTGATCTTTACATCTGGTCTATCGAGTAGTTACTAAGAATATTAACACTTCCATTTTACACAGGAAGAAGTTGTGACAGAGAAAATCCATAGGAAATTGTAGAAAGAGCACTGAATTTGAATTCAGAGCACAAGGGTTGAAATATAACTTCTGTCTACAGAAGTATCTGTGATCAAGTTGCTTAAAGTCATCTGGACCTCAGTTTTCTCATCTTTAAAATAAAAAAGTCAGACTTCAAGGTCTCTATGATCCTATGACTTTCTGGTGGTCACGTAGTTAGTAAAGATTCAAAACGAGACTTGAATCCAAGGATTTGCTGATTCTAAGTCCATCTCTCTTTTCTCCCAACCACATTGCATGGATTATAGATGCAGAAAAGCATAATTCCACCATGAAGAGACTATCTTCTTTTTGACTGGTATTAAGGAAAAGCAATTCAATCAACATTCATTCATCAATAATTTACTGAATGTCCATTGGGTGTCCAGTCATTTGGCAATCTGTGGGAAATTATGAAAATGAACTGTGAGGAACCTTAGAGATCATCCAATCCAGTACCCTTATTTTATGATAGGGAAACTGAGGATAAAAGTTAAATGACCTTTCCAAGGTCACACATATAATAAGTGGCACAGTTGGGAGTCATTCTCAGGCAAGGACATATTGGTAAATGTTTAACAACTGACTCTCTTTCTCTCCTCTGTTTATACATCTACACATATTATATTATGTATATATGCACACATATATAAATGCATGTATATAATATATACATATACACACACATATATATATATATACAATTAAAACACATATACACAATATATATAATATATACACACATATGTACATATGCATATATATACATATACAGCACATATTTTTAAAGCATAATCAGCATTATACACATTACTTCTTCACCTTTTTTTTGTTGACTAGGCAATTGGGGTTAAGTGACTTGAACAGGGTCACACAATTAGTAAGTATTAAGTGTCTGAAGCCTGATAAGTCAGATCCCTCTGACTTCAGGACCAGAGCTCTATCCACTATCTACTCTCTCACTTTCATGAATCTGGATAATCAACAAAACAATAAATCAAGCTCTGATTTGTAGGGTTTCTCTGTTTCCAAGATGTAAATGTGCACACTCCAAATTTAACAACTAGTTGCCCAAGTCAATAGAAGTTGGTTCTAGCACTCAGCTGAACTCAGGTCATGTGACTTCAAATCTTGCTTTTTTCACCATGCTACCCTGACTCTAATGTCTCAGTTGCTGGAAACAATATCTTTTTCTGACTTTTAGGAATAGTGTAGACTCAGGAATATAGCTCTAGTGTGGTGTACAAAAATAGACTCATTAAATATTGTGTTAACTTGCATAAAAAAGGGATCCAGGAACAAATGAATGATGAGAAAATGAACATGAAAAATCAGGGCTTGATGAAGACAAAACAGCTATGTGATAGTGAGTAAGAGTAGTCTATTTTTCTTCAATGGATTTGTTTTAATGTGGAGAATAAATATTTATTTCAGTATTCTATATTGTCCATTGATCATTGAAAGAGGAGGAGAACTAATTGAAAGATTTTTTTTGTACTATAAATGAAAAAATCTCTCCAAACTCTTCCCAAAGCCTTTTCATTAGGGTATCAGTTTAATTCTAGGATGAATTAGAATTATAGATCAGACCTAGAAAGGACCTATTTCAATCTCTTAATTTTACAAAAGAGGAAACTGAGGATCAATAAGATCTAGTGACAAACTCAAGTTCGTTTAACCAATTAAAGAATTATACTTAACACTATGAACATGTTGTTAAGTCATTAGACAAGTCTTCTCTATGTTACATAATGCCAAGTAACTCATCAGATATAATTGCATAATAAAATTGATATGGATACAGTTAATCTGGAATGGAAGGAACCTTTAACAGATTATACATCTACAATAGTAATGAGTAGCAGATGAAAATGCATAGCATGGCATTACTCTTTCCCAAGATTATAGCAGATATGTTTCTAGTACTCTTCCATATTAGTCAAATAATTATTAAGCAATGACTAGATTCCAGATAATGGAGAGACAAAGACTTAAGCAGTTCTAGCCCTTGAAGAGCTCATGTTCAATCAGGAGAGAAAACATGGACATAAATAAGCAAATATGAGATATATGCAAAAAGAATGGGAGGGAGCACATTAGGACATGGAGAAGATCAGTAAAGGCTTCAAGTTGAAGTTCATGCTGGAGTTGTGAGGGATACATTGCAGTTGTACAGAGGCATGAAATGAGGGATAGCATATTCCACATGAGGAAGAGCAAGGGGAAAGAGAATAGGTATTTATTAAGCAGTTACTATATGCCAGACACTGTGCTAAGTACTTAAATTTTATTTCAGTCCTTTAAGGTTATATCCAATCTAAGATCCTGTAAGAAGCCTTTTAAGTTTGAGTGCTAGAAGATATCTTATTTTCAAGGAATATAATGCGGTGGGAAGACCACTGGATTTGGTAGCACTTGGAATCAAATTCCAATTCAACCATTTACCATTCAGGTGCTTTTTGTCAAGTCACTTAACTTTGGGCCTCAGTTTCCTCATCTGCAAAATGAGGAGTTTGAATAAAATAATTATAAGGTCTCTTCCAATTCTAAATCAAGGATCAAGGAATTTTCAAGAATCCAAGCAAAAATTTATGTAACCCAAAACATAATGTGGTGTGTCATTAAGATTAATGGGTCCAGCATGCTTGGAATCAAAGACTGATTCCATGCATTCAACTAGATGGATCACCACAAAGTCTGGAAACTGACATAGAACTAGCTACACTACCCAGTGCTGTGGATGAATCTAAAAGGAGCATGGGCCATTCTCCAAGTTCCCTGAGCTCTTTCCCCTCCTCTGTCACACAGCTGGCTCCATGTGGTGCTGGTATCTGAGTTCCATGGATAGACAAGTACTTTTGGACATGGATATCTTGGCTTTCTCTCTGCCATGGTTCAAATAAAAGGCATTCCTGGAAGTCTAGGTCAAGTCCTGTCTTCTTTTGCTCTTATTCCAACACAGCTCTTCTCTGTCTCTATGATTTCCTTTAGCCATGGTCAAATGTCTTTGCTCTTGGACAGGGTGTTTGGTTTTATGTTGATGGTATCCACAGGCCAACAGCATAGAAGATTTCCTGGTGTTTGTTTTAACCCATGTCCACTCATTTCATGGAGAAAACAAGACAGAGGCAAGATAGTGAGAGCAGAAAACAGATGGCGATGGTTTAGGTGAATTGTTAGACCCTTCATACTGCATGAGCATTGTAGGTCAGGCAGTATGTATCATTCCAAGAAATGATATTATGTAATTACAGTGGTGACTTTCATCTTAGTTAACTACACTTAGCATTTCTGGGTTTAATAAAAATCATTCACTGCTTCCAGCATGCTCTCTTGTTACCCTGTGGCTTTTTTCCCAAGATCTCCCCAATGCTCTTAGAGCAGCCAATAATAGATTCAAGGCTATGCTTCCTAGACGTAAAGAGAAATTATACAATCATGGGTACCATACAATCAAAGGTAGCATCTGGCTGTGCCTTTTATATAGGAGGGACCTTGAGGAGAATGATGCTATCTGATACCATCTGTCAGGCAGGCTCATGAAATCAACACCCATTTTAGCCAGGAAAACTCTTTGTAATTCTATGAAAATGGGAGGAGCAGGAAACCATATTGTCCAACAGGAAACAGTGGTGTAATACAATTAGAGATTTTCAGGCAGTCAGAGAGCCCTGGCAGAGATGCTGTCAGAAGAAAGTAATAACTATGGCAGCCAAAGAGGATGGTTTGTTGTTGTTTTATTTTTTATTGTTATTTCTTTTTTCAAGTTTTGAAATTAACTTAGAAGTACATTTTGAATGAGATCAATATCATCTAAGTGATGGTACTAGGGCAAAGGGAAGGATGTAAGTTGCTGAACTCTTAAGGCTTGGATCATAAGCATGGTGTATTGGATGGGATGACTAAAGAACAGTCTTTTAGGGGCAGCTAGGTGGCGCAGTGGATAGAGCACCAGCCCTGAAGTCAGGAGGACCTGAGTTCGAATCTGGTCTCAGACACGTAACAGCTGTGTGACCCTGGGCAAGTCACTTAACCCCAATTGCCTCAGCAAAAACAAAAACAAAAAACAAAAACCAGTCTTTTAAAATGATTGTAATGTTAGAATAAGTTCTTATAGACAATTACTATTTTTCTCACTTGTTTGGAGCAGATTATCTACATTGTAGAGCACTGTCAAGAAATCTTTTAGTTTTCCATTTGATTATTACTTCCTCAGTTTTAGTAAATCCTTTGTTAATATTATCATCATCACACATCATCTGCAGTCCAAAAGGTGGTATAGTGGGATGTCTAAGGTAGCTTTAAAAATATTTATTTTTAGTTTATGGAGTAAAACAACCTTTTCCATATCATAGTATAACAAAAAATGATGATTGCAAATGAAACTGCAAATCTATTTTGTACAACTTGCTATTCCTTTTAAATATATAAAATTATCATGTATATTTCTTTCTTTTTTCCTCCCCACCAGGGTGACTACCATTTAATACAAATATATGTATACATACATATACATATATATATATACAGAGAGAGAGAGGAGAGTAAAATCTTTCCATACATACTTCTAATTATTAGTTCTTTGTATGGATGCAGATAATGCCTTCCTTCATATGCTCCTTGTAGTTAATTTGAACATTTATAATAGTCAAAATTATTTATTCACCGAGTGTTGTTCTTAAAACAGTATTGCTATTTACTATACACAATGTTCTCTTGTGCACTTTGTTCTTCATTATTTCATGCAAGTCTATTCATGTTTTTCAAAGATCATCAAGTTCACCATTTCTTACAGCACAGTAGTGTTCCATCACAATCACATACCACAACTTATTCAGCCATTTCCCAATTGATGAACATTCTCAAATTTTCTGCTTCTTTGCCACATAAATAGAACTGTTATAAATATTTTAGAGGATATATATTCTTTTCCTTTTCCTTAACCATTTTTGGAAACAGACATAGTAAAGGTATGCCTGGGTCAAAGGGTATAAGCAGTTTATAACTCTTTGGGCCCAATTACAGATTGCTCTACAAAATGTTTAGATCAGTTTATAATTCCACCTACAATGAATCAGAATCCCAATTTTTTCAAACCCCCTCCAACATTTGCTACTTTCCTCTTTAATCATTTTAGCCAATCTGATAGGTGTTAAATATCTCAAGGTTGTCTTAATTTGCATTTTTCTAATTAATAATGATTTAGAGGTGGCTTATTTCTCAATCCACCTGTTTCACCTCCAGAGAAGATGGGAGTTACAATACAAATAAGCTTAGAGAATAAAGCTAAAGTTCTGGTAAGACTGATTCTGTATATTATAGAATCATGGAATTTTAGAGCTGGAAGGGATATCAGAGTATGTCAGTCTGAAACATATTGCTTTCCATTCCAAGGATGAAATGGTAGAACAAGGAAAAGTTAAATCAGAGGTGGGATGAAGGGTGTGGACAAGAGGTTAGAAAGTAATCTATCATTTTGAATTGCCCACGCCATCATTTCTCTCCATTAGAATGAATAAAATAGAGGTAATATGCAGGGATATTGATTTCAAAGAAGAATTTATGACAAACTAAGTCCCTTTTCTCCAACCCCAGTTGGAGGTTTTGCTTGTTTGTCTCCCTAATCCCTGGGAAGAGTCAAGATATTTCTACTGAGTGTGAAATAAGAAAGTTTACTATGTTGGTTCCATTTCCTACTTGGATTTTATTTTATTTTATATTATTTCTGTACTTTGGACTGAGAATGCTTCTGATAAAGTTTTCATTAGAGTCAGTTGAATGTGGAAAATGACCTTTATATCATATTTCTCAGATAAGAGTTTGGTATACAAGATACATAGAAATTTGATGCAGACAATATGCATATGCATATATATATATACATGTTATTATTTGTATGTATATATGCATATGTCAAAAGATATGAACAATCTATTCTTAAAAGAATTATTAACTATTAATAAATATATAAAAGATGCTCCAAATCAGTAATAATAAAAGAAACACAAAGCACCACAATTCTGAGGTTTTTACCTCATAGCCAGCTAATTGGCAAAGGGAACAAAAGTTTAAAATGGTCAGTCAATGTAGGAGGTGATTCTGGGAATATAGGTACACTAGTGCATTATTGGTGGAGCTGTGAATTATTTTGGTAATTTTTGAAGAAATATCAAATTTTTCAAATAAATTAACTAAAGGAACATACTTTTGACTCAGAGATTCCACTATTAGGTATACCTAAAGGAGGTTATTAATAAAAATAAAGTCCTCTTATGGTCCGAAATGTTTTTAACGTGACTTTTTATGATAGTAAAGAACTAGAAACAAAATAAATGACCATCATTTAGGGAATCGTTAAACAAATTGTGTTCCATGAATGTAGAGGTATATTAACATATGATAAAAATGATAAATATAATGAATATAGAAAAACATGGAAACTGATGCAGCATGAACTAAGAAGAATCAAGAAAACAATATTCACAACTACTATTATAACACAATGTAAGGAGCACAAAAAAATTTGAAAGTTAACCTTGTCTAAGTACAAAGAACAAACATGGTCCCAAAGAAGTAATATAAGAAGACACTTTCCCATTCTCCTTTCCAGAAGAGGGAGATCCATACATGTGGAATACTGCATATGTTTTCAGATCTTTCTTTTCAGACTATTGATCAGATATGTTGAATCACTTTTTTAAAAAAATTCTTAATTATTATATAGGATAACTGTCTGAGAGAAGAGGAAGAAGAATACCTAAGGAAATTTAGAGGCTATGAAAACAGAAGATATCAATAAAAATTTATTTTTTTAAAAATAAAAGTGCCCTTGTCTGACTGGAGAAATGGATTTTAGTCCTGCAATATGTCTCTAATTACCAGTGTGCCCATAATTCTATCTTTTGGGGTTTAACTTTCCTTATTCATCAGATTAAGATAGTTCTAACATTGTAAAAACTGTTTGTATGGTCCTGTTTGTCCCTTTCTACCCTGACATTCAATAAATTTTTTTCATCTGTAATTCATCTGAACAGATTTTACTTATGGGCTGAGATACATGTCTGGACTGATGTTCATTCTGGATTGCCTTTTCCCCATAAATTTTGTGGTAGCTTCTGCAGCCATGCCTTCTCTTTGGGTTCTATCCCAGAAATGCTAGTTTCCATAGTGACCCTGAAAGTTAATGCTTTAATGTTACCTTTATACATATACTCACAAACACAGGGTATTTTCATTGAATATTTTTCAATAGATATTTTCATTATAGATGATGGGCAACTGGCAATTTATAGTCTAAATTAGCACATATTTATTAATGACATATTTTGTCTGATTTAATAGAGCAGTGTTTAATGAACCCCAATATTAAAAATAAATAGTGCTCAATATGTTTTGGACTCCATGTGTGTCAAAAATTTATGAGAAAATTGTAAACAATTGAGCAGAAATTAAACTGTTAACATTGTCTAGCATCATATGCCACAACCAATTCCAACATGATCTAAGGTCACTTCATTAAAAAAAGAGAGAGCAGGACTAAGATGTTATTTTATACAGTTAAGAATGGGAGAGCATTCTTAATGAAATCAGAGACAGAAATGATAATATTTAAAACAGATAATTTCTGTGTTAAGATGAAAAAATCTGCACAAATAAAATCAATGTAGATAGAATAAGAACAGAACAGAACCTTTTGAATGAGAAAAAAAACTTTATGGCAAATAACTAGTTAAAAATCTGCTATCTAAGGCAAACAAAATGTTTTATAAATCTGTGTAAACAAGAGATAAATGAATGGGCAGAAAATATGATCAAACAGTATTCAGAAGAACTGAAAGCTATCAACTGGAAGATGCTCTGCAATTTTAAGAATAAGAGAAATGTGAAGCATAACATTTCTAAAGTTTCATTCCACACTTATTATATTGACAAAGATTGCAAAAGAAAAAAACGGTAAACTTTAGGGAGGCTATGGGAAGTACACAAAATGTATCTGCCATTTGTAGAACTTTGGATTTAGTGCAATCATTTAAAAGTCATCCATGTGGGAGATGGTGCTTGATTGAGATGCTGCTTTATCTTGGAAACTCAGAACATTAACAGGCAGAGGTGAGGAGGAGCTACCTTCCAGATTTGGGGAAGAAAGGATGAAAGAACTGAGTTTAAGGCAGATGAAGGATCTTGCCCAAGATGACATTGGCAGTAAGTAAAGGAAGCAGGATTTTAACACAGGACTTCAAATAGCATACTGTCTAAATTATAACACTGAAAAAAAACTATTCTTCCTCACATTCATAAAGACCACCCTTGTTGCCCTACAGGAGACTAATGGGTGGGCATCTTAAATGTCTTACAAGTAAAAGATTGGCACTAGCTTGGAGCCAAAGTGGTCCTTTGAGTTGAGAAGTGTGAAACTCATTTCTAAAGTCATTAAATATAACACTTTAAATTGTGGTAGGAACCTCTGCAGCTCCAACCCTTGGCCCCAGAGTCCTGTTCTCTCAGCTGGAGTCATTCACTTAGATACAACCTCCAAAGTGATCCCTGGCTGGAAAAATGCTCATGAAAGTCGGGCATGGCTCCTGAGGGCTGGTTTTCCAAAGAGGGAAATTCTTTTCATTTCACCTTGAGGTCTATGTGTGGGTGTGTTGGGGAATTGGGGAATTAGAGGCCATTGATGATGCTATTTTTGTAAGTCAAGCTATGTGCCATTTCACAGGAGACTGCATGTTTCTGCTGGGAACAATTAACTCCATGACAGGAACATTGCTGATATGGTGGAAGGAAGCCTAAATTTGTGACAGTCAATGGAAAGTGTGATGCTTTATCTTGAATGAAATTCACACACACAGAGGTGTGTACACAATCACACACCCATGAGTGCACATATGAATATACACATATGTATACACATGCACACATGTTGTTTCTGCATCCAAACACTGCCAAACTGCAGCTAGATCATTAAAGTCTTAGAGTCATCTTCTTTGAAGGTGGAATATCCTAAGGATGGTTTTGGTGGGCCTGAGAAAGATGATGATTTCTGAGACTTAGGAAAAAAAATCTAGTAATTATAAAATGGACTGATTTTTCTCTTCCCTATAGTTCTTGCCCCAGTCCTAGAATTTGCTTTTCTAATTTAATAGCATCTCTGTGACAATTTACTGTGCAATAGAATCTCTGACTTGGAAGCAAGATCTGTGTTGTAGTTAAATTTGACATATACCTAAGGCAGAACTCTCTCTGTAATTGTGCAGAACAGGAAACTGAGGGTAATGGAGATTACATGGCTTGCCCAGGTTCACAAAAGTGGGGTTAAAGCTCAAAAAAGGCAATTAGATTTCAAGTCTTAAAATGCTTGTTGACTCGGAGAATCAGAGACAATGTTTTAATCCCAGTTCAAGAGCCAGGATTCTTTTCACTATAGCACTGCCTTCTTAGCTATCCAGTCTCTTGAATACTTCTGGCACACCTTAATATATGAGATAAATGTAAATCATTATTGCTATTGTTATTTCTGACAGTGATAAGGTTATGGTCCTGAGTAAAGAGAATTGGATTTGACTGAACTGGATTTGAAGGCAGCCAACTTGTGTTTAAATATTGACTCTGGGTTGATTGTGTGTGGGGCATTGAATAAATGACTTACCCTCTGTGGGGACTCAGTTTCATCATCTGTAAAAAGAATGGGTTAGTTTAGATCAGGGTTCTTAACCTCAGATTTATGAAGCCCCAAAGATTCTTTGAATTGGAAGAAATAAAACTACACTTTTATTTTCACTAATTTCTAACTGAAATTTAGCATACTCTCCAATTATTTAAAAATATGGTTTGGAGAAGGGTTCCACAGGCCTCACTAGACCACCAAAGGGGCTTAGGACACACAAAAATATATAGAACCTTTGGTGTGGTTGAATTTTAAGATTCCATACAGATCTAAACTATGATGGATGCAAAACTTTGTCCTGCCACTTATCACTGTGAAAAATTGACAAGTCATACAATCTCTCTGAAACTCAGTTTCCTATTTTCAAAATGAATATGACAATATTAGCATTTCCTCAAAGGTTTTGTGAGTATCCAATGTGATCACATCTTTGGAGATATAATTTGATTGGATGTTTTAGCTGAATATTTATGAGAAGGTTTAATGAGCAATAAACAAAAGTCTTTTTTCATGCCAGAACTCAAGTTCAGAGCTAGAGATTTCTGCTTGTAATGAGCTCATCCTTTAATTGCATATCATGTCATGAATTGGATCCTGGTTTGGCAAGAGAATCAGAGAAGAGTTGATCTTCCCATCCATTATATTTCCACTCTGCTTTGTAATATTGGACTATTAAAGGGATTCTCTGTATGAGTAATGTCTTTGCCATAAACATTTGTTTATTTTAAAATAATGTGGTTCACCTTTAAAGTGAAATTGGCAGGCTGGGTACAATAGCTGCTTCCTAATCTAGCATCTCTAGCTCTCAAGGGATTTTTCTCCTTTTATTTTAGAAGCAATGCTTCTTAACATATTGGAAGCAGTGTTTACAATGAAGGGAAATAACATGGATTGAAATAGCTTACTGCTCCTGAAAAGCAGTGATGGCCAAGTGGGTACCTGATGACCCACCTCTATGGAATGAACATCTTCTGATACAAGAATAAACCAGAGCTGAAGCACTGCAGAGTCCTAATTCAGGATTGATTATGGGCAATCTATTAACTTGGAGGATTGAATCATCTAATTCAATTATTAAGATGACAAAGATAACCAGATGGATCCTTACTGTGATCCAGTTGTTTCATTTTGTAGGCATGATCTCTTTGGAGCATTCTACTGTTGTTGAATGATCTTTCTCAACCAATAGAAGGCAAACTCTCTAATCCATAAATTGCCTCCAATATACCACCAACCAAGAGATGGTCTGGAAAGGTAGCTAAATCAGAGGATCTGAATTCTGGTCCCTCCTTTGGTGTGTGTGTGTGTGTGTGTGTGTGTGTGTGTGTGTGTGTGTGTGTATAAGCCTTTTGTAAATTCTCCTTTTTTTTCCAGGACATGGCACTGATCCTACCTTCTCAAAGACTATTCTAGAGCATGAGTACCCACAGATCTTATGAATTTAGAAAAAAAAAGTTTGAGGGAACATTCAGTAATGGATCCAGTGACTGTCATTTGAGGACCAAATGAGATATTTTAGTAGGCTTTTCATTATCTCTCCATTTATTTTTTATCCACAGTGTAATATACAATGTGTATCAATGGAAGGAGTGTCCAAACAGAGACCACCATAGATCTTTCAAGTTCTTACTGCTTGCCATTACTCCATCTTTATACTTTTGAATATGATCTTCAGGAAGGGTGGGATGTTTTAGTAGGAAAAGATTCACTAATATTGATTCTCACATAAGGGAGAACATATGCGATAAGCAAGATAGCACAGTGGATGGGCAAGACATTGGAGTTGGCTTTAGCAAGACCTGAGTTCAAGACACCTGAGTGTCTTGCCTCAGACACTTACTTGTCATGTTATCTTTGGCAAGTGACTTCATAGCATCCCTCAATTTGCTCATCTGTAAAAGGTGGTATTCTGTTTGATGGACTCTTTTCCAGTTCTAAAAATGATCTTATATTAATCTAAGTGCTCAATGAATTTTTGTTGAATTAAATTAAATAGATATTAAGACTTTATAGAAAAAATTTAAAATTAGGGAATGTCAAGCTTGTGGAATATTAGGATGAGCTAGTAAGGGGCCAGAAAGCCAAGCAGTCAGAAAAAAGCCTGGGAAGTATGTAAGCATCAAGGTTCAAGGAGCCATGAAGAAAAATAAGAAGCTCTAGAATGAGTAGTTTTTTGTGGTTGATCAAAAGTAGAGAGCCAGAGAGACTCCATCAAGTTTTGTAGGTGGTGCAGTCAGGAAGTCTCATCTTCCTGAGTTCAAGTCCCCAGACACTTATAATAGCTATGTGACCCTGGAGTTTTCTCATCTTTAAAATGAGCCAGAGTTGGAAATGGCAAACCACTCCTATATCATTGTCAAGAAAACCCCAAATAGGATCACAAAGAGTCAGACACAGCTGAAAACAGCTGAATAACAACAGTAGAGACAGCAACAGCAATCATCACCATAAGAGAAGTCTTCCAGTCAACCTGGGTCCAACCAAGAATCTTCTCTACAGCATCCCCATAAAATAGTGATCTGGACTTTTTTTGAAGACCTCCATTGAGATCTTTAAGTCATCTCCTCTTGAAGCAGCTCATTCTACTTTGGGATAGCTCTAAATGTTTGGAAATTATCTTCCCCTCTTATTATCTAGTTGAAATTTTGTACTGTGACTTTCACCCACTTCTTCTAGCTCTTCTTTTTGATGTCAAAAAGGAAGGCTTGAATCCTCCCTCTTCCATGTGACAGACTTTCACATACTTGAAGACACATACTTAAGTTCCTTCTTAAGTCTTTTCTTTGACATGATAAACTTCCCCAAATCCTTCAACTTATTTTTACGTGGTATGGTCTCCCATACTCTTAATTCCCTAGTCTTTCTCTGGATACATCCCATATTGTCTATATCTTTCCTAAATATGATTTACAGAACTGAACACCTTGTTCCAGCTTATGGCATGTTTGGAGAAAATTACAGATAAATGAGTATTTCTCACTCCAGACATCTTTAAATGTAGACTCAGATCCCATTAGTTTTTTTTTTTTTGGACCATCATGTCATACTGTTGATTCATTCTGAACTTTTGTCTACCCAAACCCCCAGAAAGTTTTTACTGAAATATATGTTTTCCATTTCTGTTCCTGAAAAGTTTATTTTTTTGAATCCAAGTGCAGTACTTTCCATTTATCCTGATTAATTTGGTTAATTACCTTTGGCCTTTAGTTCTGGCCTGTCA
Source organism: Myrmecobius fasciatus (assembly GCA_023553655.1). NCBI lineage: Eukaryota > Metazoa > Chordata > Mammalia > Dasyuromorphia > Myrmecobiidae > Myrmecobius > Myrmecobius fasciatus. The sequence continues at coordinate 371,956 of JAJPUD010000346.1, forward strand.
AGATTGTTCTGAATCCTGATTCCACCACTGACATCTTAGTTTATTTTTACCAGCTTCCTCATTCATATACACAACATGTATATTTTTTATGATCTCACCCAAATCAGCTAAAGGTCAAAGAAGATTCTTATGGGACAAGGTGTCCTAAATTGTTAAGCATTGATGACTATTCTTTGGATTTTGTTATTTTAACAGTTCCTAATATACCTAATGGGGCCCAAAAGAAGAGTTTTACAAGCTTCATTGGATGCTTTGCTAAATTCTAGATGTATTCCAATATTTATTCCTTTATAATCTGGTTTGGTAATCATGCCAAAAAAAGAAATGATAGTATTCTTGCATGATTTACTGACAAAATCTTCCAGGATTTTAGTGATCACTGATTTCCTTTCTAAATACCTTCAAAATATACCTTTAATAATATAGTGGGGGATTTTACTAGGAATAAAATAAAGCTACTGGCCTATCATTTTTATATTCTAATCTTGTCCTTTTTTTTTTGAAAATCAGAATTTTTTCCATACAGCAATTCACCTACCACATCAGTCAAATCTTTCAGCAACCAAATATGTAGTTAGCTGTTCATTGTCTTCACTGTCTATTCAAGATTTCTTCAACTTTTTCCACTTGTGACCCCTTTTTCTCCAAGGAATTTTTTGTGATCCTGAGTATATTGGTATATAAAATAGGTTTAAAATTGAAACACTTAATGATAATAAATCACAATTTTATGACCCCCCACTTTAGTTACAAGACCCCATATGAGCTTGTGAACCACAGTTTAAGAAGCTGAGGTCTATATGATGTGAACAGATCACTGCAATCCACATTAGTCTTATTTGACAACTTTCATTTTTTTTGATAAAATTTTTTCTTGCTTATGTTTTCAAAAGTTAATTCTAACAAGCTTTTCATTTTCATTTATTCTGAATATATTAGTTCTGAGTAATCTATCCTTTTTCAGAGCCCTTTGGAATTTGCTTTGAAATCCAGGGTACACAGATCTAAAACTATATTATAAAGCAGCGGTCATCAAAACCATTTGGTATTGGCTAAGAAATAGAGTAGTCGATCAGTGGAATAGGATAGAATCACAAGACAAACTAGGCAATAACTATAGCAATTTGGTTTTTGATAAACCCAA
>JAJPUD010000346.1:373499-415081 GCA_023553655.1 Myrmecobius fasciatus
ATATAAAGAGTGATACTATAAGTAAATTAGAGGAATGTAATATAGTTTACCTCTCAGACCTATGGAGATGGAATAAATTTATGTCCAAAGAAGAACTGGAACTCTTAATTGAAAACCAGATAGATAACTTTGACTATATTAAGTTAAAAAGTTTTTGTACAAACAAAATCAATGCAGACAAGATTAGGAGGGAAGCAATAAATTGGGAAATCATCTTTACATTTAAGGGTTCTGATAAAGGTCTCATCTCTAAAATATATAGAGAATTGTCTCATATTTATAAAAATTCAAGCCATTCTCCAATCAATAAATGGTCAAAGGATATGAACAGACAATTTTCAGAGGATGAAATTAAAACTATTTATAGTCATATGAAAAGGTGCTCCAAATCACTATTGATCAGAGAAATGCAAATCAAGACAACCCTGAGATACCACTTCACACCTGTCAGATTGGCTAAAATGACAGGAAAAGTTAATGATGAATGTTGGAGGGGTTGTGGGAGGGCTGGGACACTGATGCATTGTTGGTGGAGCTGTGAACGGATACAGCCATTCTGGAGAACAATTTGGAGCTATGCTCAAAAAGTTATCAAACTGTGCATACCCTTTGACCCAGCAGCATTTCTATTGGGCTTATATCCCAAAGAAATCATAAAGGAAGGAAAAGGCCCCACATGTGCAAGAATGTTTGTGGCAGCCCTTTTTGTAGTGGCTAGAAACTGGAAATTGAATAGATGCCCTTCAATTGGAGAATGGCTGAATAAATTATGGTATATGAATATTATGGAATATTATTGTTCTGTAAGAAATGACCAGCAAGATGATTTCAGAGAGGCCTGGAGAGACTTACATGAACTGATGCTGAGTGAAATGAGCAGAACCAGGAGATCATTATACACGGCAACAACAGTACTATATGACGATCAATTGTGATGGACATGGCTCTCTTCAACAATGAAATGTTTCAAACCACCTCCAATTGTTCACTGAAGTAAGCCATATACACCCAGAGAGAGGGATGTGAAATGTGGACCACAACATAACATTCTCATACTCCTTGATTGATGTTTGCTTACATTGTGTTTCCTTTATCTGATATATCGTTTTTGTAGATAAGATTTTTCTTGCACACCAATGATAAGTTTGGAAATATGTATACATATATTCGATTTGCCAATATTTTAACATCATTAACATGTAGTGGATATCCTGCCATCTAGGGGAGGGGTGGGGAGTTGGGGGAAAAATTTGTAACGGAAAGCTATGTAAGGGTTATTGTTGAAGAATTACCCACACATATGTTATGCAAATAAAATAAAAATTAAAAAAAAAAAAGAAATCCAGGGTACACATCAGGCTATTCCCAACTTGCCTTTCCTTTTCAACTGTGTGATAGAATAGGTACTGTTCTTCAGTCTCCCAGCATTTTGTCATTCATTAATATTTTTCTTGGGGAGAATTAAGTAGGATTATCTACATGGGGTACTCTAGGGTGTCAAAAGCCCATTCAGTAACATCAACAAGCCTGAAGTGGAAAACCTAACTGTGAAGCATAATGTTTCACTTTCTTTGTAAAATTTTTATATTTATTTATTTTTAATACACATTGCTTTTTGAATCATATTGGGAGAGAAATATCAGAGCAAAAATGAAAAATCATGGGAGAAGGAAAAAAAAAGAAAAAAGAAGTGAACTTACCATGTGTTGATTTACATTCAGTCTCCTTAGTTCTTTTTCTGGATGCAGATGGCATTTTCTGTCCAAACTTTATTGGGATTGCTTTGGATCATTGAACCACTGAGAAGAATCAAGCCTTTCATAGTTGATCTTTGCACATTCTTGCTGTTATTGTGTGCAGTGTATTCCTGGTTCTGCTTATTTTGCTCGGCATCAGTTCATGTAAATCTTTCCAGGACTTTCTAAAATCAGCTTGTTCACCATTTTTTATAGAACAATAATATTTTATTATCTTCATGTACCACAACTTGTTTAGCCATTCCCCAATTGATGGGCATCTACTCATTTTCCAATTTTTTTTTGCTGCCACAAAAAGGGCTGCTAAAAACATTTTTGCACATGTTCCTTTTTTATTATTTCCTTGGGATACAGACCCAGCAGTGGCCCTGCTGGGTCAAAGGATATGCACAGTTTGATAGTTCTTTGGCAGAATTCCAGGTTGCTCTCCAGAATGGTTGGATCATTTTATAACTCCAACAACAATGCATTAGTGTTCTAGTTTTCCCATATTCCCTCCAACATTTATCATTATTTTTTCTGTCATCTTAGCCAATCTAAGAGGTGTGACGTGGTATCTCAGAGTTGTTTTAATTTGCATTACTCTAATCAATAGTGATTTAGAGCACTTTTTCATATGATTAGAGATGGCATTAATTTCATCATCTGATAATTGTTCATATCTTTTGACTATTTATCAATTGGGGTATTACCTGCATTCTTATAAATTTGACACAGTTTTTTTATATAGAAATGAAACCTTTACCAGAAATACTGGCTGTAAAGTTTTTTTTCGCCATCTTTGTACTTCTCTTTTAATCTTGTTCTGTTGATTTTGTTTGCGTAAAACCTTTTTAATTTCATGTAATATAAATTTAAATGTAATTTAATTCTAGTTTTTTCTTTGATTAAAAATTCATCCCTTTTCCAAAGAGCTAATAGGTAAAAATGATCACTTGCTCTCCTAATTTATTTATGGTATAATCCTTTATGCCCCAAATCATGATCCATTTTGATCTTATTTTGGTATGGGTATAATGGATATGTAGATCTATGCCGACTTTCTGATGTATTATTTTCTAGTTTTCCCAACAATTTTTGTCAAAAATGAGTTCTTATTCCAGAAGTTGAAATTTGGAGGTTTATCAAATACTAGATCAATAAAGGCCTTGATTATCATGTCATGTGTATCTAATTTATTTCATTGATCCACCACTCTGTTTCTTAGCCAGTACCAAATGGTTTTGATGACTGCTGCTTTATAATATAGTTTTAGGTTTGGTACTACTAAGCCACCTTCCTTTGTTATTTTTTTTATTAATTCCCTTGATACCCTTGACTGTTTGTTCTTCCAGATAAATGTTGTTATCATTTTTTCTAGTTTTATAAAATATTTTTTGGCAGTTTGATTGATATGGCATTGAACAAGTAGAGCAATTTAGGCAGAATTGTCATTTTAATTATATTAGCTCTGCCTATCAATGAGCAATTGATATTTTTTCAATTGTTTATATCTGACTTTATTTGTGTAAGAAGTGTTTTGTAATTGGGTTTATTAAGCTCTTGGGTTTGTCTTGACAATTAGACCCCTAAATATTTAATTTGTCTACAGTTATTTTAAAAGGAATTTCACTTTTTATCTTTTGCTGATGGGCATTGTCAGTAATATATGGAAATGCTGATGATTAGTGTGGGTTTATTTTATATCCTGCAACTTTGCTAAAGCTGTGAATTGTTTTGAGTAGTTTTCTGCATGATTTTCTAAAATCCTCTAAGTATATCATCATATCATTTGCAAAGAGTGATAGTTTTATTTTCTCATTGCCTATTCTAATTCCTTTAATTTATTTTTCTTTTCTTATTGCTAAAGCCAACATTTCTAGTACAATGTTGAATAATAGTGGTGATAATGGGAAAAAGGATTTCTCTCACCTCTGATCTTATTGGGAATGTATCCATCTTGTCTCCATTACAAATAATGTTGGCTATTGATTTTAGATAGATACTGCTTATTACTTTAAGGAAAGCTCCTTTTATTCCTATGCTTTTTAGTGTTTTCAATAGGAATGAGTGATGCATTTTGTCAAAAGCTTTTTCTGCATCTACCGAGATTATCATATGATTTCTGTTGGTTTTCTTATTGATATGGGTGATTATGGTAATAGTTTTCCTGATATTGAACCAGTCTTGAATTTGTGGTATAAATCCCACTTAGTCAAAGTGTATTATCCTGCTTATAAGTTGTGGTAATCTTTTTGTTAATATTTTATTTAAAATTTTTGCATCAATATTCATTAAGGAGATTGGTCTCTAATTTTTTCCCCTCTGTTTTGGCTCTTCCTGGTTAAGGTATCAGTATCATATTTGTGTCATAGAAGGAATGTGATAGTATTCCTTCTTTACCTATTTTCCCAAATAGTTTACATAGTATTTGAATTAATTGTTCTTTAAATAGAATTCACTTGTGAATCCATGCGGTCCTGGAGATTTTTTCTTAGGAAGTTCATTAATGGCTTGTTTAATTTCTTTTTTCTAAAGTGGGACTATTTAAGTAATTTGTTTCCTCTTCTGTTAATCTGAGCAATTTATAGTTTTGTAAATATTCATCCATGTTGATTAGATTATCAGATTTGTTGTCATACAGTTGGGCAAAATAGCTCCTAATTATTGCTTTAATTTCTTTTTCATTGGTGGTAAGTTTACTTTTCATTTTTGATGCTGGTGACTTATTTTTTTTTCTTTTGTTTTTCAAATCAAAATAACCAAAAGTTTATCTATTTTGGTCAATTTTTGTGTAGGTGTCATGCACTGCTGAGAAAACATGTATTTCTTTCTGTCCCTATTCAATTTTCTCCAGAGACCTACCATATCTTGGTTTTCTAGCATTATATTAACCTCCCTAGTTTCTTTCTTGTTTATTTGGTGGTTACATTTGTCTGCTTCCAAGGAACTCACAGTCTAATGGAGGAGACAACATGCAAATATCTATATACAAACAAAATATATCTAGGTTAAAATTGTGTAGGGATTGGGAATGATGAAAGAGAAATTTGAAAGGATTTTAGACAGTCTGAGTGAAATGATTTGCCAAGGGTCACACAGCTAGTAATCTGAAGCTGGATTTAAATTTAGGTCCTCCTGATTTTAGGATAGTGCTCTAATCATTGTACCGCCTAGCTGTCCCTTCACAGCTACATCTATGGCTTTGGGCATCTCCCAAAGATCCTAGCCTATTGGCATTTGAAAAAAAATTCTGCATGATTGATGAGTTATCTAGACATATATTCATATCCATCCATCCATCCATCCATCCATCTATCTATCTATCTATCTATCTATCTATCTCCCTCCCTCCCCTTTCTCTCCCTTCTTCTCTTTCTCTCTCTTTCTCTGTCTCTCTGTTTCTGTCTCTATCTCTCTCCTTCATTCCCTTCCTCTTCCCCTCTCCCTATATGTTTTATTAATATCTCCTCTCTGTCCTTCTAGAGACTTGCATCTTTATCCCTGGATATTCATGGCAGTTGGGTACCTCCAAGTTTGTTTTATTTATTTTTTTTTTGCCTAGAATGAGCTTAGATCTGGGAAGTCAATAGAGAAAAAAGAAACACCTAGTAGGACATTTTAAGGATGTAGTTCTCTATGTTTGTTGACTTTTTATTGCCTAGGTCATTGGGGTTCTTTAGTTCCTACTGACACAGGTAAAATATTTTTTTTCCCTTCACAGGCAGAATGACTCCTACCATCTCTCTTGTCTTGATTCTCCAAGCTATGAACATTATTCAATGCAATCTGAACTTTTATTACTAGTCTTGAAAAAAACAATTATTAGTTCTTAAAATACAGGATCCCCAGAGAGTTATAGCTTGATATGATTACATGCTCAATGGACAATCCTTTCTTCCTGCCATTCTAGCTTTGGCAAGCTTGCTACTGATGAAATTGTGTCCTTCATTCAGCTTGGAGCACCCTTGGTCGATCACTTCAGTTCCTCATCTAATTCTTGGAATAGAGTCATAGGCCAAGAAAAACAATTCATTTCCCAAGATTAAAGTTTTTTTTTTCTTGACATAGTCTATATTGGGCAGAATAAGTCCATCATAATGAACTTTAAATTTTCCTCCTACTTTGTATAATTGTTATTACCTAAATCTAAATCTGTCTAGTGACACAAAACACAAGTTAATTCAGTCAACATAGAGTTCAAGACAACAATGACCAGTTGATGTAGCATAGTAGTGTGGTATCATGTAGACTAAACAAAATGCTTGATTAATTTTCCTCACCTCTCACAATTCAACTGGTTGTTTTAGCCTACATTACTCATTGTATCAGGCTTCTCATTCTCATTTTGGACAACATTAAAAAGAAACAAAAACTTCTTCTTATTTGGAGACCCTATGCCCAAGCATGATGTTGGGAAGAATAAAAGAAAAAAAAGAAAGAAAGATGTGAGTATGTACCAATGGGAAGTAGCTTTGTTGAAATGTCAGGTTTGATCCACAGAGGCAAATGATCATTCCATGTGGTGAGCAATAAAACTCAATTCCACTATGTTTAATTAAGGTAATTTTTCTACTGAGCTCCAGATGTGGATACAAGATTCCATTTTATTGTGCCTAAAAGAACATGTCCTTCCAAACCTGCATTTCACTGGAATGGAATGCTTCTATTGATCAACATATGACATGATTCCTTGCCATTTAGGGAGAAGAGCTAGAACAGATTTAGGCTTTAAATGCTAATTCCCCTGTTCTGCTCCTGTATATTTATTTGATGTATTAGGATTACTTGAAAGACAATGGGTGGGGAGAAGAAAATGAAATAGAAAATTGAGAAGTCATGTAGTGTGGTGGAAAGAGCCCTGGTCTAAAGTCTTGTCTTTGAAGCTTGACTGTGACATTTCCTACTTATACAACCACAGGCCAGGCATTTCTATGATATGGGAATCATAATATTTGTGTTACCTAACTGGTAAGGTTATTGTGAAGTAAATGCTTTGTAAAGCCTACAGCAATCAGAGGCATTATTGAGCTAATAATATAATTTATACACCAGAGTAGCTCTATCTACCAATAATCACAATCAACTTATGGTGGATAAGTTTTTGAGACTTAAATGGAGACGTCTTATTGATCACACAGTTATTGAATAAGCCTTTTGGGTGAATTTGATTGCAGGAGCTTTTTACTCTAAGTAATGGAGTGGATGGGGAGCTGGACCTGGAATCAGGAAGAATTGTCTTCTTGAGTTTAATTTTTTTTTTACTCCAAGTACTCAAGCTGCCGTGTTACATAGCTTATTGCTTAATATTTTGCTATCTCTGTGCCTTTTTCTGTCTCTCTGCTTCTGTCTTTGATCTTTGTTTTCTCTCTCTCTCTCTCTCTCTCTCTCTCTCTCTCTCTCTCTCTCTCTTTCTCTGTCTGTCTGTCTGTCTCGGGTATGGCATAATAGATAGCTTAGAAAATGTGTCCCAAGTTCTGCCGCTGATAAATGTATGACCTGGCAAATCACTTTCTCCCTTAGAGGCAGGCAACTCATGAAGATGCTCTGAGTTGTATCATTACACATCTTCCAGAAATGAAATCCCAGACATGTGGATTTCTACAAGCACACTGTATGTAAACAGATTGTCTTATTTTATTATGAGGGATAATGTAATTTCATTGGTATAAGAAAATGTCAACTCCTTCTAACCATTCACATTCATGTTGGCTCCTTCTCTGCAACTTATGGTCTAAGAGCGTTGGCTAGAGCAGTACTTAAAATTTTTCCACTAGTGACCCCTTTTCATCCATGAAATTTTATGTGATCCTGGATGTATAGATATATAAAACAAATATACAAATCAGATATTTACTGATAATGAGCCATAATGTTGTGAACCTCACATAGTTTAAAAAGCTTTGGCCTAGAACATCCCAAGGTTGAATAGCTTGCTTGGGGCCATAGTCATTGTTTATCAGAGGCAGTTTCATGGAACCCTTTTTTGGCTTGAAAGTCAGTTCTTTATCTACCATGTCATGCTAATGCTCCTAAAACAAATTACATATTATATGTATTCTGTATTATATAATATATATATATATAAATATATGCTACATTGCTCTATAATATTTAATTGCCTAATTTTATCTTTTTTCTATAACCCTGATTCCTGATGACACATAGAAGCCCTGATTTATGATTGTTGATCATTGTTTTTTTTTAATTAAAACTTTTTATTTGCAAAACATATATATGGGTAATTCTTCAACATTAACCCTTACAAAGCTTTTTGTTACAAATTTTTCCCCCCTACTCCCCACCTCTCCCCTAGATGGCAGGATATCCACTACATGTTAATTATGTTAAATTACTTGACAAATCGAATATATGTATACATATTTCCACACATCATTTTTGTGCAAGAAATATCATATCTACAAGAAAGAAAAATCAGAGAAAGGAAACCCAATGCAAGCAAACATCAACAGAGATCATGAAAATGTTATGTGGTCCACATTTCACATCCCTCTCTCTAGGTGTATATAGCTTTCTTCAGTGAACAATTGGAAGTGGTTTGAAACATTTCATTGTTGAAGAGAGCCATGTCCATCAGAATTGATCATCATATAGTATTGTTGTTGCCATGTATAATGATCTCCTGGTTCTGCTCACTTCACTCAGCATCAGTTCATGCAAGTCTCTCCAGGCCTTTCTGAAATTGTCCTGCTGGTCATTTCTCACAGAATAATAATATTCCATAATTGTTGATCATTGTTAATAACAAATACCTGATATTTCCTACCACTTATGAATGAATAAATGAAGAGCAAATTAAATGCTTACTGCAAATTATGAATGAATGAAGCATTAAATACTTACTATGCTCTAACAGTTATGAATGAATGAATGAAACATTTGTTATACTTAATGTGCTCTACCAGTTATGAATGAATGAAATTTGTTAAATATACTCTACTAGTTATAAATGAATGAATGGAGCATTTGTTAAATGCTTAGTGTGTTTACATTGTGAATGAATGAATGGAGCATTTGGTTTTTGTTTGTTTGTTTTTTTTTTTTTTTTTTTTTGCTGAGGCAATTGAGGTTAAGTGACTTGCCCAGGGTCACACAGCTAGGGAATGTTAAGTATGTTAAGTGTCTGAGACCAGATTTGTACTCAGGTCCTCCTGACTTCAGGGCTGGTGCTCTATCCACTGCACTACCTAGCTGTCCCAAATGGAGCATTTGTTAAGTGCTTAGTGTGCTCCACCAGTTATGAATGAATGAATGGAGCATTTTTTTAAAATTAAAGCTTTTTATTTGCATAACATATGTATGGGTAGTTCCTCAACATTGATCCTTACAAAGATTTCCATTACAAATTTTCCCCCTAGTCCTCTCCCTCCCCTAGATGGCAGGAAGTCCACTACATGTTAATTATATAAAAATACTTGACAAGTCGAATATATGTATACATATTTCCATACTTATCTTGCTGTGCAAGAACAATAATATCTACATGAACAAAAAATATCTGAGAAAGGAAACCTAAACCCATGGAAATGATATGTTGTGGTCCACATTTCACATCCCTCTCTCTGGGTGTATATGACTTTCTTCACTGAACAATTAGAACTGGTTTGAGACATTTCATTGTTGAAGAAAGCCATGACCATCAGAATTGATCATCATATAATATTCTTGTTGTGTATATTGATCTCCTGGTTCTGCTTGTTTCACTCAGCATCAGTTCATGCAAGTCTCTCCAGGCCTCTCTGAAATCATCCTGCTGGTCGTTTCTTACAAAATAATAATATTCCATAATATTCATATACCATAATTTATTCAGCCACTCTCCAACTGATGGGCATCCTGAATGGAGCATTTGTTAAGTGCTTATTGTGCTCTATCAGTTATGAATGAATGCATTAAATATTTGTTAGGTGCTTATTATGTTCTACCAGTTATGAATGAATGAATGAAGAATGAATTAAATGTTTCTGCAAGTTATGAATGAATGAAGCATTTGTTAAGTACTTAATATGATTTACCAGTTATGAATGAAGGAAGTTTGTTAAATACTATGCTCTACCAGTTATGAATGAATGCATGAAACATTTGTTAGGTGCATATTATGTTCTACCAATTATGAATAAATAAATGAAGAATGAATTAAATACTTACTACAAATTATGAATGAATGAAGCATTTGTTAAATACTTATTATGCTCTGCCAGTTATGAATGAATTAAGCATTTGCTAAGTGCTTAATGTGCTCTACCAATTATGAATGAATGAATGAAACATTTGCTAAGTGCTTACCATGCTCTACTAGAAATGAATGAATGAATGAATCCTTTATTAAGCACTTATGAAAAACTGTGCTAAGCTCTGGAGATATGAGTAGGAAAGTGAGGCAGTGCCTGCTCTAAAGATTCTTTGCTCCTTAATAGAAGAGAAAATGCATATAGAAAGTTCAGCTACAAATAAGATGAAAAAGTTCCATGGTCCTTAAAGTTTGTAGGATCAAAAAGTGTGGTGATGTCTCTTTTTACTGTCATTTCCAGTGATAAATTCATTCAGTTTCTGATGTTGGACCATTTGACAGTGTCAAGGGCACTGGGGACAAAACCAAACTCTAGAAAAGTTATTTAGAAAAAGGAGCAGCACCAATACCACTTTCATCATGAAGGACCTTCAGAGGCCAGTTAGCCCATTTGACATATGAGGAAAATTAGATTTCTACACGAACAAATAGATAGTCCAGTAGTTGGAATAAAATAATTCCCAAATATTGGGCAGTGTCATTTTAGTAGGGAAGTTGTCCACTAAATGAGTTAATAGATGCAAAGTATTTTTATAAACTCGCAAATGCTTTTGACATATTAGTTCTTAGCTATGGGAGTTTAGCCCTGTCATTTTTCCATTCCAATTTTCTTGCTGATTTCCAAACACTGAAGGAAAAATTATGGAAGGACATGAAATGTGAGATCATAGGAACATACATGTGGAGCTCAACAGCATCTAGGAGGTCACTATATGAAATCCTCTCATTTTATAGTCAAGTATAGGAGAGATTAAGTGACTGGTAGCAAACTATAGTCAGGATTAGAATACAGGACTTCTGACTCCAAATCCATGCTTTTTCTCACGGTGCCATGTTACTTCTTCCTTACTTTTGCCTACTTTTGTCAAACTCTTAAATTAATATTTAATACTCATTCTCTTAGCATTTAAAATCAATTTCCCAAAAATGCATGAAATGAGTCCTTTGCGAAGTGGACTGGAGTACTGGGCTTGAGGCAGTAAGACCTGGAAGCTCCCTACATCAGAGAAATCACAGGTCTAGATTTCCTCCCCATCAGTATGTGATAGGCATTGGGCCAGATAGTGGGTGTGCAAAACCAAGGATGAAATATCCTCTGCCCTCAGGGAGCTTACATTTCAGTGCACAGATGCTGGTGAGTCTTAGACCTGTATATAAAGCCCTTAAAGAGCAAGTTAAAACCTAAAGATCATTGACAGATGAAGAAGTCTCAGTGTTCTGATGATGCCATAATCTCTTTTGGGACACTAGGCAATTTCCTAACTCCCACTACAGAGCTAAACTCATTGCAAACAATCAAATCGGTGCACTTTGTTTAATTTCAATATTACTATAACTAATTATATGACAGAACTTTCTGTGAGAGTCAGGATTATGTATATAGGTGACTGTGCCCTTGAACTAGGCAGATTTGGCCTTGGTAACCCTTCAATCCTTCCCAAAAAACTTATTATAATACTGTTCTGTTTCTCTATCTCTGTCTGTCTGTCTGTCTCTATGTCTATCTTTGTCTTTGTTTCTGTTTCTGTCACTCTGTCTCTCTGTCTGTTTCTGTCTCTATTTTTCTGTCTGTCTCTGTTTCTGTCTCTGTTTATTTCTGTCCATCCCTATCTCTCTCTGTCTGTATCTCTCTTGGTCTGTCTCTCTATCTCTGTCTCTCTGTCTTCTCTGTATCTCTTTGTCAGCCTTTCTGTCTCTGAGTTTCTATTTCTGTTTTTCTCACTCCCTTAATCTCACCATCTCTCTGTCTCTGTCTGTTTTTTGTCTCTGTCTCTTTCTCCCTCTTTCTCTCCTCTGCATTTGTCACATCTCTATCTTTTCCCAGGGCTCTACTGGACAAATAGAAATTACATTTGAATTTCATTGAATATTCACAAAGACCTGTTGATCAGATTAGCTCTTCTCTCTGCCCAGATGCATTGAGGCAGGGATCTGGGGCAGCCTGGGCTCACTGATCCAGAGCCAGGTTGGAGGGGGTTGAGGGATGGGGTGGAACTGGGTACAGGCTTGCCTAGGGCCAGCAGAGGGCAGCAGTAACCTACCTCCTGGCTGCTGATGAGCTCACTACTCCTCCTGACTCCTTTGAGTAAAAGAGAGCGATTTAGAAAGGATCTCAGAGGCCATAAAGTCCAACCAACTCATTTTACTCTGTGAAGACTTTGAGACGCAGGGAGATGAAATTACTTGCCCAAGTTCACATAGTTTATTATATATATATATATATATGTACATATATGTGTGTATATATAATGGATAAATAATTGCATATAATAATTTGTTATACATACAATATAATCATATATAATAACACATATAACATATACATCTATATTATATACAATATATAAATATATATTTACTAGAATGATTATCAGAGGCAGAGTTTGAACTCAGAGCTTCTCACTTTAGGGCAGTATTATTGAACTATGCTGCCTCACCTGTCAAATGAGAGGATTGAAATAGTCAAAACCAAAGCTAGGAATAGAGAAAGCAGAAAGATTGGCACAATAAACACTTGCAAAAGCTTGTGGGAGCAAGTAAGATTGAAGGGTTACAAAGCAGCCTTGAGTCAGTACTGGGGCATTTATTGGGTTATTGGATCCCAAGTCTTGGGGCTCTGTTAAGGCACAGAGGAAGACATAAGAAATATATTATACTTTCCTATGAAAAGGAAGTTGTGACTAGACTGCCTTGTTTGACAAGTGGTCTTTTCTGTGACTGCTTGTGCTTTGGGGATTCCTGACCTTCTTTTGGGGCTACTCCAGCTCAGATTAAGGTACTTGTTTCCATTTTATCATTTGGTTACTTGTCTAACCACGTGGTGGATGGTGAGAAGTTAATGGCCAACTATTGTGGCTCAAGACAGCTGGTCCTAGGGAGACAGGTAGGAAAAAGCCAGAACCAATGAAATAGACTGGAGCAAGAGCCAAGAACAAGATTGGGATGGAATGCTGAGAGAAGGAGAGCAAGTTAGACAGAAGGAAGAGGGGCAGACCAAAGGAAGACATTGCCAGGAGGTCAATGTCTTGTTGAGATGAAACAGTTTAGGTTATTGAAAATCCTGCTTATTTACATAACATTCAAATGCTCTAAAAAAAGTACCTCAAATTTATTGTTGAATTACAGCATTTTAGTTGGGTTCCTCTCCCTTTTTTTCTCCTTTATTCAATTCTTTACTCTTAATTCTTAATCTTACTGGCATGTGGGATTCACTTAAGGGAGGAACTTCAATCTAAGAACCAGAGCCAAGTTAACTCTTATTAGGATTCAGAATCTCTTCATAGACAGGTAAATCACAGAATCAGCAAATCTAAGAGCTTCAAGTGACCTTGATGATTGTTTTGTCCATCCTTTACCTGCCAATAATGTAATTTACACTATCCCTAACAAGTATTAATCTAGCCTCTGCTTAAATATGTTCGGTGAGGGAATTCACTACCTCCCAGGGCAAGGTATTCCATTTGTGGATCTCTGTAAACATTAGGATGTTTTTCTTTATATCATGCTTAAGTTGAGTTCTATATAACTTTTACCTACCATGTTTCATTTTCTCCTTTGGGATCAAGTTTGTTGTTTAGTCATTTTAAAATCATGTCCAATTCTTTGTGAGCTAATTTGGTGTTTTTTTTTTTTTTTTGGTAAATAACCTGAAGGGGGCAGCTAGTTGGTGCACTAGATAGAGCACCGGCCCTGAAGTCAGGAGGACTTCAGTTCAAATCTGGCCTCAGACACTTAGCACTTCCTAGCTGTGTGGACCTGGCAAGTCATTTAACCCTAAATGCTTCAGCAAAAAACCAAAACAAACAAACAAACAAAAAAAAAACACATCCTGAAGTGGCTTGCCATTTTACAGATAAGGAAACTGAGGAAAACAGGGTTAAGTGGGTTGCCCGAGATCACACAGTTAATAAGTACCTGAAGATGAATTTGAACTCAGGTGTTTCTGACTCTAAGTTCAGTGCTCTATCTATTGCACTGTCCAGCCATCCTACTTTTTAAAGTTTAATTCCCTTTTCTATTTAATCGCACTTTAATTACTTGAAGTCAATTTTTCTATTTCCCACAATCTTCTCTTTTCCAGGTTAAATATTTCCACTTCATAAGATAATTGCCATTCAGTCAATAATCATTTATTAATCATAGGAGCCTAGATTTAGAGTTGAAAGAGATCCTAGAGATAACTAAGCTCAACTTTCTTATTTTCTTGGTGGCAAAGTGATCGGTCCAAGGTCATACAGATAGTGACAAGGCAGATCCTTATGTTATGAAATGTTTTACAACTCATCAGTTTGCTCATCTGGACTTGCTTTAGATTGCCAGTGTTCTTCCTGAAATGTGACATTCAGAATTAATCCCAATTCTCTGGAGATGAGCTTCCCAGATTAGAGATTAGTGTAGCTATTGCTCCCTTTGTTCCTGATGCTCTGCCTCGATATAATCTAGATAGAACAAGGTTTTTTGTTTGCTTGTTTTGGTTTGGATTTGGTTTACTGAACCACACTATTGATGCATTATAACTTGCAGTCCACCCTAGTTCCTTTTCTCATGAATCTTTGGCTCACCAAACCTCCGCCAGCCTGTATTTGGAATTTTTTTTACACTCCAAAACATAACTTTGCATTTATGCCTATCAGATTTCATGTTCTTTGTTCTAGCCTGATGAGACTCCCTCCCCACAATTCGGTTGTATTTAGGGGGAATTTCTAGGGAGTCACGTTTAAGTCTTGTCCTGAGCTGACCTCCTTCCATCCAAATAGATGGGAATTCTTGGTGAAGCTTGAGAGAAAACCTCTGAGAAAGGTATGATCCCTAGAATCTAGAACTGGCCAGGGAGATTCATCAGATGGATTTTTCTCAGTATGAATGTCTGAACACCTCACTTTTCTGGTCCTTGGATCCCAGAATGAGCTTTTGAAGGAGAAAGGGTACTTTGAAATCATGGCATGATCTATGGGTGCTCCTCAGACTCACACTATAGCCCAAGGAGTCTAATTGTCTTATTTTGACAACATATAAGGACATTTACCCCTTGTGTGATGTTGGCCAAATTACTTAACCTGTCTGAACTTTATTTTGTTCTTCTATTTAGAGGGAATTGGACTAGATATTCTTCTAGAGCCTGTTCCAACTCCAATATGATAATTCTATGATCCTATGATTCTACAATATGACTTCAATCAAGAATTTTCCAGAATTATCTACCACTATCCTTTACACATAGCCCCATACTTCTGACAAACAGTATCTACTATACATAATTCCTCCAATACACTTAAACTCTTAGCTCATTTACTTCTCCACGCCTATTGCTGGTTGTCAAAATTCTACTTAACCTATTGGGTCCAGCTAAAATACTGCTTCAATTTTAAAGTATTAATAATCTCCTCAACCAAATGTTATCTTTCTCTCCACTGAACCCCACCACCTTCCAATAGTATTTTGTTCATCAGAGTTAAAACTAGGAATTCTGGCCTCCAGATAGGAGCCTATCTCAACTACTATCTGCTAGTTTTACATTTTAATGAATTGCTTTTGCTAACTCAGCATTATATTCTCACAATATTTTTATAGATGTGTACATTTCATTCTTTTTATAGTGCAAATACTGTCAACACCCTCTAAATTTTACACCCTGGGTCAAAGCCCTAGTTACCCCATCTTAGTTATGGCTCTATTATTCATCCCTCTCTTATGACAGGTTTTTCCTGTGATTATAATTCTTTTTGTATTTGTCTCTTCTCTTTTAATTGATGGCAAGCTTTTTGAAATCAGGGCCAATATATGTCCTTTCCATTCCCTTCTATGCCCTCCAATTTAGAGCCAGTATTAAGGGTAGTATAGTTGAAGTTAGGAAGATCTGAGCTCAATTTTGGCTCAGACACTTACTAGTCATATGACCCTGCCAAGTGACCTAATCTTTCAGCCTCAGTTCCTTAATTTGTGAAATCAGGATAATAGCCCTTACTTCTCAGGATTGTCATGAGGACCAAATGTGTTTTTTGTAAAGTGCTTTGCAAACCTTAGAATATAAAAACACTGTTTATATTTATTATTATTGGCATTGTTATAATTATTATGTTAGAGTAGATGCTCCACAGATATTTATTGAAATAAACTGGAAATGACAATTGGCACAATTCCTGCTTGATGAGTCCAATGAATGTGCTTCTTGAAAGGATGTTTGGGCTTCCCTTGGGGGTAGGTAGTATAGGGCTTGCAATATGCACAACAAAAATCACAGCAGAACACAAACATTTTGATCTTCCCATTGGAGCTATCCAAGACCTCAGAAAGGAAGCCAGATCCTCCTCCTGTCTACAAAGATAACAACCTGGGCTTATTCTGGAACTAAACCCAGACTATCTCAGGTAGCTCTCTCTGGTTGCTATAAGAGGGTAAAGGAACAGAGCAACCCTGTTTTTATATTTAAGAAAACTGGGTCAAATTTTCCTCTAACATTTGTAGGTTGAGAGGTAGGTAACTAGATTTTTTTAAGCTTTTATGTCCTCATTTGTGAAACAAGGATATTACCCACATTACAAAATTGTGAAGAAAGTAAAGTAAAGCACTATATTGAGTGTAAGGTTAACTCATTTCTCAGATTAAGATTAAGATTTTGAGAAGTTAGTGATTTGCCTTGGATAACCTTTTCCACAAAATGAAGGGCAATTCAATCATTTCATTCACCTCCACTAGGGTTTTCTTTCCATTCTTCTTCAGGACAATGAAAGTTCCTGCAGAGTAAAGTTTTAATTTTGCCTTTGAATTCTT
Source organism: Myrmecobius fasciatus (assembly GCA_023553655.1). Lineage (NCBI taxonomy): Eukaryota > Metazoa > Chordata > Mammalia > Dasyuromorphia > Myrmecobiidae > Myrmecobius > Myrmecobius fasciatus. Next base: position 390,318 of record JAJPUD010000346.1, read on the forward strand.
AATGTCTAATCTGATGTCTGGCATATGCCTACCTATCTGCTTACCTATATATCTATCAATCTATCTATCTATTCATCTATCTGTCTGTCTGTCTTTATTCTTTCTATTTCTCTATCTTTCCATGTCTCTATTTATATCATATGTCTATCCATTTTTCTCATCTTTCCTTCATCTCTCTCCTTTCAATTCTCTATCTTGCTATCTATGTGTCTGTCTTATCATCTATTTATTTATCTACTATCATCTCTTTCTGTTGTATCTGTGTACACTTTTATCAATCTTTCTATCATATTCATCTAGCTATATGTACACATGCATATATAGATACATGGATACATGTGCATGCCTATGTGTATAATAAATATTATATATAATATATATGTATAATGTATAATTGTGTATATATGCATAATGTATAATTAGATGATATATATTTCTAGACCTGTGATTTTATTGGTTTAGGGTGTTCCTAGTGAGTAAATCTCTTCTACCAATCAAAACTAGCCTGTGCATTAACTTATAGTTTCAGAAAGTAGCCTGGGGCTCTGAAGGGTTAAATGATTTCTATCCCCTTACTCTCAAAGACCATACAGTCATTGCCAGACCAAATCCTTATTCACTGAAACACACTCAAAGGCTCTCTCACTATATGGCACATAGTAGTTGAAATGAATCACTCATATGACATTTGACAGCAATTCTTTAGCTACTCTGCCAAGTAAATCAATGATAAAAATTAAAAAAAAAACCCTTCCTTTCTAGAGGAGACACCCATTCTGACCATTAGGCATTGTGTGCTGGAGATCCAGTATGATCCAGACAGTTGGCCAATCTACAAAGCTGAATTATCTCAATAATAACAATAAAAATGGCAGGTTGACATTATTATAATGAATCATAGAGTATTAATGCACAGACATTTGGTGGGAACTGGATTTCAGATGGCATGGGCATACAGCTACAGTAACAAAAAGCAGATACATGTAATGCTTTAACTATGTGAATAACAATCTACTTGGTTTCTGTGGATGAAAATTAGACTTTTATTAATTTATTAAACTAGTCTCAGGACAGTACCTGTGTTTTCACTGTTATAGGTAAATCCCACATAAGGGAAAGTTTTTCTACCAATACAGGTTGACATCTTCTTTGACATTTATACCCTTGGGGATTTGCCTAGAACACTAAGAAATTAAGTGATTTTGTTAGAATCAGAAAGATGGTATTCTATTACAGGATGGACTTGAATTCAGGTCTTTATAGTTCCAAAGCCATGTCTCTATCCATTGTGCAAAAATATTTCTTTAGAATACTAAGATAGCTTTTTAAAATCTTAAATTAATGTTTTAACTAAATGATAAAGTATTGTATGTAGTTCCCCCCCCTCTTTTTTCCCTCTTGCTGGGTTAAATCATCCCTTCCAAAATAAACACTTTAAAAATTTTAACGGAGGCTGGTAAACTGAAACTTACTCAAGATAAAACTATAATGAGACTGTGGCCCATAAGCTAGAAAATAACCACACTAGCAATATAAAACATACAAGCTTATGTATGTTTTTTTTTAAACATTTCATTATAAAATATTGTTCGTATTTGCTGGCTTGGAAGAGAGACATTCTCCACTTAACTACTTTGAACTTTCTGCAGAAAAGTGGTCCATGTGTGAAATGTTCCATTATTAATATATTATAGAAAGAAAACATGAGGGAAAATGCTGGGGAAAAGTTGTGGAGGAGTCATAATCATTTCTATTCTTTGCAGATGATTTTGATAGAAAAGTTCTGTCTTTTATAATAATACTGACATAAATTGGAAAATATGGTCAACAATGTGAAGCAGGCTAATTTCATTTTGCTGTGTATATTTTAATTTGATCACACTTAGGAATTAGAGGCTTTTCTTTGTGTTCTGACACAAAAACACATAGAGTGATGAAGCCTGACAGAGCTGTAACAAGGGCAAGGCATTTGGAGCTTTTCCTTAGGGTGTTGACATCTGGGGGTTCACTTTCTCTTCATGCCTTGCCATCATCTGTTTGCTTATACCCCTACATTCCTCTGCTCTTCATCTCCTTGGACTGTTAGGCATAGGTTTCTCTCCCTTGAATGCTCCCCTCCTAGGGTCTGCCTTCCCCAGCCCTTCCTCTACCCACCCCATCTTTCAATGCACTCATCTCCTCTCCTTCTACTTTATTCTGAGAATTCAGGAGTCAGAACACAGAACAGATTCTCTGTGGAACTGACTTGGACTATAGAATCCATATCTCTAGAAACTCTTGTCCTTATTTCCCTTGAATTTCTTGAGCACAAGAACATCTACTTTCAGTCATTCCAGATATTGTAATAGAAAGAGCATTGAATTTATACTCAGGAGACCTGGGTTTGAGTCCTGATTCAGCTATTCATAATCTATATGTTGTTATTTAGTCATTTCAGTCATATCCAACTCTTTCTGATCCCATTTGGGGTTTTCTTGGAATAGATACTGGAGTGGCTTTCCATTTCCTTCTCCAGTTCATTTTACAGATGAAGAAACTAAGACAAACAGGATAAAATTACTTGCCTAGCATCATATAGCTAGGAAGTTTCTGAGGCTAGATTTGAACTCAGATATCTCTGATTCTAGGTCTATAGTTCTAACCACTTCACCATGCAGCTGCCCACTATGTATGTGACCTTGAGCTAATTGCTTAGTGTTTCTAAGGCCAATTTGGAGATCAATTTCTTCAAAATGGAGGATTGGACTATAATGGATGTTCCTATCATATTCAAATGATATGAACCTATGACTGCAAGTATGATGAGCAGAACCCCAAATAACAACCAGATATTCAGTTAGTTTTACTAAGTTTCAATATATTAGGGTCATGTATTTATGAACTTTGGAGGACAATTTGTCCAACTCTCATATTGTAAATGAGGAAAACTGAGGCCTATTGAATAGAAATGACTCACCTAATAAGTTACTGACTGACTTTCCAAGGTTACATACAGTGAGTCAGGGGCGGAGCTGGTCAATCAATCAATGAACAAGCATTTATTAAGCACCTGCTGTGTTCTAAGCCTTGGACTATGTGCTGGGGATACAAAGAAAGGCAAAAAACAATCCTTATTCTCAAGGAGCTCACAGTGAAATGGGTAAGACAATGTACAAATGACTATATACAATCTCTCTGTGTGTGTCTCTGTGTCTCTATGTCTCTTTCTCTCTGTCTCTCTTCATACACACTTACACACATATAAACATATATATGAATATATACATGTATAAATATGTGTGTATAGCTATAGATATCACAGAGATAAGGCAATCTTATCAGATCAGAGGGATCAGGAAAGGTTTCTTGTAGAAAGTGAGATTTAGTACAGAGACTTGAAGAAAGCCATGGAAGCTAAGAGGCAGAGATGAGAAATAAGAACATTCTTGTCAAAGGGGACAGCCAGTGAAATTGCACAGGGTTCAGAGTAGACTATTTTATTAAGGAATAATAATGATCAGTATCACTGGATTGAAAGGGAATAAGAGTAAAAAAGATCAGAGAGGTAGAAAGGGGCTAAGTTATGGAGGATTTTAACAGCTAAATAGAGCATTTTATATTTGGTCCTGGAGCTACTGGCATTTGATTAACAGGGCAGTTACATGGTCATATCTGCATGTTAGGAAAATTATTTTAGTAGTTTAGTGGAAGATAGATCGTAGTGGAGAGAGACTTGAGGCAGTAAAACCTATCAGAGCACTGAAGAAGGTATGCAAAAAATTATTCAGAGGTGGAATAATGAGCATTTGGCAGCTGGTTGGATATGGAGGCTATAAAAGTAATGGATAAGTGTAAACAATTGGGAAGATGGCTGTGACATCAACAGTGAGAGGAAAGTTGGAAAGAGGGGAAGGATTGGGGAAAGGAAAAGAGAAGATAATAAGTTAATCACATCAGTTTTGGATATGTTGAGTTTAAGATGCCTAATAGGACATCCATTTGGAGATGTTGGAGATATGAGACTTTAAGTCAGGAGGGAAGTTAGGGATAGATGACTTGACTAGATCTGAGAATCATCTACAAAGAAATGATAATTAAGTCCATGAGAGTCGATGATATCATAAAGTGAAATAGTATATAGGGAGAAGACAAGAAAGCTTAAGACAAGTCCCTCTGGGGACATTCATGGTTAGTGAGGTAGATAAGAGAAGATTTGGAAGCAGCAATCAGACAAAGAGCAAGAAAATCAGGAGAAAGTGATGTTGTGAAATCTTGGAAAGAACTTCACTCTACAGAGTTCTCAGTTTCTTCCTCTGTAGGTAGTTCGATTAAATGACTCATAAGGACTCTTTTAGTTCTAAAATTGTTCTTCCCTTGGCTGTTTGATATTGAGTAAGTCAACTCCTCTGGATTATATTTATAAAATAGGGAGGTTGGAATAAAACAGAAGCTCTTCTCTTTTTTGAGTGGTAGTGTTGGGGGTGGGATGCTAATGATCCCCTTTGGCAGTCTGGTGAAGTTTATGGATCTTTACTCAGAAGAATTTTTAATGAATAAAATAAAATACATAAGATTATAAGAGAAATCCTTTTGAAATGAAAATATCAAAAAAGGAAAACTAGGTTCTTGGAGCCTAGAGATGACCTTGAAAGCTCTATCTAGCTCTAGGATTCTTTGATTCTATCTATTGTTTATATTATATGCACCTAGTGCCTTCCATACTAGATGGAGAAGACATCTCAAATACTAATGTATTGGTCAGGATTCATGCTTGTGAGCTCATAGTCTTCCACTAATAGTTTTCCTGAAAATTCAACCTTTCACTCTTCTCCTTTCTCTCTGAAATTATATTGTAGTGCCAGTTCCACCAAATCAACTTATAAATTTGTGTGAAAATTGCAAGGGTGGGTGGAGGGAAACACAGGAGGGCTTTGCCTTTCCATCTCGAAATTCAATATAGTTTTTATCATCTGGAAGTGAACAATCGATGCCTCCAGCAGGAAGTTACACTGGATTTAACCTCTGGAGATCTTGAAGCATTTCCATTTAGATTTTAATCTGGCCAATACAAAGGCTGCTCTGACAATAAGCCATTGAAACCAGCTCATGTGGACACATTCTTGTGTTTATAGTTGCTCTTCCTTAATACATTTCCAAAATGTGCCTTAGACGGTCTTTTAGACATTCTATTTATTATTTTGTGTCTTGCATCTGTTTCTCCAAAGGGACCAGGAGAGTTAGGTCTTCCGCCCTTTTGGTTACACAAAGACATACAGTTGTTTTCCTTTTCACCATGTCATTGAGTTGACCTGCAGAGGCATGTCATTTGGATTTTTGACAAAGCCAGATTCAGTTCAAACTCCTTTGCAGTCAGCCATGTTTAAGAAATAGAATTGAATGAATTCAGTCTTTGGCTCAGATACAGTATCACCTGCCTCATGAATAATGCAAATGAAGGCAAATTAGAGTAATGCTTTCCCATTTACTATTTTCCTACCTATTCATAATAATTTTCAGTCACCATTAGTAGCATATAGAATCATATTATCTTCATATGATATTCTTGAATTAAAAAAAACATCTGCCCCTCTGAAAAATGTCAAGGGAATATTTTCATTTTGTAGCACTTGGCAGTTTTCTTATTTTCCTGTGGGATGGGGGAGCCATTTCTCATCTTGGACTCTAAAGAACTCAACACATTGAAGAAGTGGACTGAGTCGTGTCAAAGGGTTCTAAGCTATTTTTCCCAACCTTGGCATTTCAAGTGTTCCTCTGAATCAAAAAGAAAAACATATAGAATATTGCACATTTCCTAATAATTCATTAGATCAAGAGTAGAAACACAAGAACAAAAGGTGGATTAATATGAATTGATACTGTGTATTAGAAAAAAGGTTAGCCTTGACACTACAAAGGCCTGAGGATAACTACTTACTATGTGCCAGGTATCATGCTAGAGACTCAAAGATTAAAAGAAAAATGCTCTCTCCCCTTAAGGAGCTCCATTGTACCATAGAAATGACCAAGTCAGCTAATGAAGTTCAGTTAGTCAGAAAAGACTATTTACCTTTCCTTCTCTAATTTAAACATTTCCAATTACTTCAACATATCTGAATACTGTTTCATGATCTTGAGGACCTTTGCCATCATGGCTAATTCTCTTCTGAGAATTCTTTCCAAAACACAATTCTCTAGCTTGTCAATGCCCTTCCTAAAATGGAATACCTAGAACTTAACAGGATGCTCCATACATATGCTCTGGCCAGGATTGGGCCAGTGAAGTGATTTCCTTCCTGGTCCTGGATGGTTTCATCCTGTTGATTTATATTAAGGCCCATTAAAATCCCTGGATGTTTCTCAAGTGAACTGTGACTAACTACATGTATTTAATTAAATTTTATTCATAAATGATTTTCTTTATTATAACAGTATATTTAACTCAGTTTTGATCAAGAAGCTTTTATTAAGCACTGTTAACATTCTAGACAGTGCTTCCATTGGTGGGAAAATAATGACATATAATAACATCTTCTATAATTGTATATGTGTAGATATATATAATATAATAATATACATATATAATTTAATAATAATAACTTCTTACCCTCAGGAAGCTTACATTCTATACAATGTGCAAACAGGTAAGAGACCTGATTTATAAACAACTTTTTATTAGAACATGCCAAACCAAACAGTTTCATAACCATAGAAAAAAGCTACTAAATAGTATATAGCAAATGACTGAAAAGTTTTGGAGTTTTGTCTATATAAATCATCAACTTTGGCAGGGAGATAGCAGGGGTGAGGAATGGATCAAAAGATGCAAAGATGGCTGGATTAGTTTCAGCTACATCTATACAAAGTAGGTCAATAAAAACCAGGAGAGTGATCCTTAATTTTATAGCATTATCCACAATGATTTATGAATTCAAATACTGTCAATAAAGTCAAGAGCAAAAGCTTGGGTTCAATTGGTGCACATTGAAAAAGATGGGCATTTTCTCTGGGCGAGCACAAGTCAGATAAGAGCTTCCTCAAAGATGAGGGTTTAGTTCCCCACTCTAAAAGCCACTGGGTAGAGTTGGTAACAAGGATGACAAACAATAGTTAGACTATCTGGCTTACCTACTGAACCATCAATGGAAAAATAAGAGGAATATGAACATCTATTCTGGTTGTTTGGACAGGCATGAAGATGGTGAATAAAGACTGGCATTTGTTGTTCCTTAGTTATCCTGTTGAACAATGGTCAATCCAATTGAAAGGCCATGAAATAATAGACTAGCTTATTTAATTTGGTATTTGGTTTTTATTGATGTCAGTTCCATGTAACAATGTCCCTTATGAGCACAATGCTCTCAAACTAGGCACCATTTAATTCTGCCCACAACTTCATTTTGGTTGCCCTCAAAGGTAGGACTTATTTAGGACTTTCTCTTTCTCCCTCTCTCTGTCTCTCTCTCTTAGTTTCTCTGTCTCAGTTTTTTTCTCTTTCTCATCCCTCTCTTTCTCAGTGTGTGTGTGAGACAGAGAAAGAAAGAAGTAGAAAGAAAGAGAGAGACACACAAAGACAGACACGATAGACAGAGAGACAGAGACAAAAAGAGACAGAAGAGATAGAGGCAGAGACAGAGAGGTAGAGAGGGAAGAAGGAAAAGAGAAAGCTGAAGGAGAGGGGGAGATTCTGAAATGTCTTAATTTATCTCAGTTGAGGCCTTCAACTTAATCTATACAGTTTAAGGATTTCACTCGGCCTTCTTAAGTGTCATTTCTCTTCCTGCCCTCTGATTTCATAGGATAATGGATTATAAGTCTAGATGGAATCTAGTTCAACCCTCTCATTTTACAGATGTGGAAATGGATGCTGAGTTGTGAGACTCTCCAAGATCATACAGATCCTATGTTGCAAAGCTGGGATTCTAACCCAACTCTAAATCTCTGCTCCTGCCCCAGGATAGTTTCCTTGAGGTAGTGTTTCATTATCTTCAAACCAAGCCTTGGGAATACTCTGTATTAATATCAGCCATAGATCCCTAATACTGCCAAAAGCTAGATTTCATAACATAAAACATTTGTTCATCCCTGTATATTATTTCAGTGTTCTTACAATATATCATCTAATCTCCATGAGCATTGTGTGAGGTAGACAAGTGAGATATCATTAATATTTTACAGATTAGGGAATTGAGGCAAAATCACTTAGTAAATTGAAAAGTCTGGATTGCACCCAGGATTGTGCTAAGTCTAATAATGTTTCCAGTACATAAAGAAGCCTCAGAGCTGGAAATGATCATTGCAGAAAAATCTGGGAGTTTCCCCCCAACCCCAAGCATCAGTATCCTGGAGACCCGGCAAAATCACCTGCTACTCTGGTGGTGGCTGTACCATTCATACCCACAACACTGTTACTATGTGGATGTTATGGGCACCTTAGATTCCAGAGCTTATCACAGTGCAAGACACATAGTAAGCTCTTCAGAAATGCCAGTTGATCCTGCTTTCTCATAGACTTCAGAGCAGGGAGTAGGAGTTGGGAAGAGACTCATTAAAATGTTGCTGTTTGGAAGGATGTCAATCAAAGTGCTTAAAGTTCTGGGATTGGGAATAGGGAGGCAAGGTCAAATCTCACTTCTGACACATACTAATTAGGTGATCCTGGAAGTCACTTAAACCACCTTGATGTCTATCTCTACAATGAAGTGGTAAGACTAAATAGCCTCTAACACTCCTTTCTAGCTCCAAGTCCATAATCTCCTAGGATTTGATTTCTTTTCATCTATTCCAGAAGACAGAACTCAGAGCAATGGGTAGAAATGGACATAAGATAAGTTTGGGCTCAATAGAAGGAAAAACTCCTTATTAAAGCTGTCTCCAAAGTAAATGAATGACACTCAAAGATGGGTGGTTATCCCTCATTAGGGCATCTTCAAGAAGAGGCTGGATGACCATTTGTTCGGTACATTTTTAGTGGAGATTCATTTTGTAGGCATTGAGGTTCCTTCCAACTCTGAAATTCTTTGAGCCTAAGTCTGACCTCATCCACCTCACCTAGAAGCCAAAGGTACCTTAGACAGCAGAGTGCCTGGTACACAGTAGGTGCTTAATGTTTATTGAATGACTGACTGATGGAGCTCTCTCATTTTTCCACTGCTTTCATGGCATGCTACCAGTCTAGGCTGCAGTCTCCACCACACCATAGCTCTGTCAGCTTTCAAGAACATTTATCCTCATTGCTTCTGTAACTAGGGAGCCAATAAGATAAAACCATTTCAATAGCAGCCTCCCTCTAATATTTTCTTGGATTCAAAATTTTCTTCAGAATCCCCAAATGATCAGGCAGGCAGACAGAAAGAAGAAGCTGATCTCAAATGAACCTTCTTCTACGTAGGATTTTTTTTGGGGGGGGCCAGGGATGACTTGGAGAAAAGGAATTGGAGGTCTGAATTCTCTGGTCCAGTGTTTTTTTTTTTGAAAGTTTGGGGCTCAGTATCAAAGGTAAATGAGAATTATGTTGAGAAGCCATGGGACCCTTAGATGATCATCATCCTGTTCTTAGAATCTATTAATAGATTGTAAGATAGTGTCTGTTCTTAGAGTCTGCTCATCAAAATGAATCTAGAGAATATCTGACCTAGGATCATGGAATTTTATTTTATTTTATTTTTTGGAGGTAATTGGAGTTAAGTGACTTGCTCAGGGTCACATAACTAATTAAGTATCTGAGATCAGATTTAAATTCCAGTCTTCTTGACTCTAGATCATAGGATTTTAGATTTAAAATTTTTCAGGACTTTAGAGGTTATCTAGTTCAGCTCCCAACTTTACAGATGAGGAAAGTGAGACAAAGAAGATTAAATGACTTGTCTGAGTAATGACTTTATATTTATTGGATCTTGGATCTAGAAGATCTAGAAAGTTTTTCAGAGGCCCTCTAGTCCAAATTCTTAATTTTATAGATGAGGAAATGGGTTGTTAAGTGTTATTCCAAACTAGCTTCTTAGTTTGATACAATCCCACTAGATGTGACCAAGTCCCTTCACCTTTTTTTCAATTTAGATTTTCAGTCTAAAGTGGTTTTGAGGGTGTGGGAAGATGTTGCCTGTACCTGATAATTATTCCTATTTGAAACAAGGGATAAGATCTTATACCTAGATCCCTTCCTATGCAGTATCACTCTAGTTTTTCAAATACCTTTCAAAGACATCTGAATTGATCAGGGTTTAAATCCTATTACTGTTTGTCTGGAAGATTCAGTAATAATAATAATAATCAAGATATGTGTCACCTTTTTTAAGGGATCTAGGTATAAGATCTCATCACTTTTGGGTGCGTATTGGGGAAAAAAGAACATCAACTGAGATATTAATCTGTTGGTCTCTCTATTCCCCTGCAATATTTCTTGTGTATAAGGACAGGAGATCATGGGAACTGTAGTTTGGGAGATAAATTTGGAAATAAATCTACATTTATCTTTTTGAGCTGTGATGCAGGCTGTCAGTTTGTGGAGAAGTTGAAAGCTATTAAAAGTGTGAAGTGGAAGGATTAACGAGCAGCAGCAGCAGCAAACCAGCAATTTATCTAATCTAGAACAATTCCCAGGTTCCTTTTTCTATTGCTAGAATCCTATTCAAGACAGTAACATAAATGCCTAAAACAATATGGATTTCTACAGTGCCCATCTTACTGATTAGTATTGTTATTTTTCTAAGGGCTCTGATCTGAGCTCTATTTATTTGCCTTAAATTTTAAATAAACTTGTTCATTCTTTCAAATTTAGAAACATTTATATTTGTAGAGGTAGTTGGTAACCATATCCTGAGAAATCTCTGTCAAATTCAGAAATTAAAAAAAAATCAATAGCATTTTATTTTTACAATTACATGTAAAGAAAGGTTTCAACATTCATTTTTATAAGATGTTGAGTTCCATTTTATTCTACTCCTCTCCTTTCCCTTTTCCCTCCCCAAGACAACAAACAATCAGATATAGATTATATACATGCAATCATTTTAAACATATTTCCACATTAGTTATGTTGTGAAAGAAAAATCAGAACAAAAGGGGGAAACCATAAGAAAAAAAGCAAACAAAATAAAAAGGGTGAATATAGTATTCTTCAATCTGTGTTCAGTCTCCATAGTTCTCTCTGTGGATGCAGGTAGCATTTTCCATCCCAAGTCTATTGGAATTGTCTTGGATCACTGTATTGCTGAGAAGAACTAAATCCATCATGGCTGATCATCATATAATCTTGCTATTATCATGTACAATATTCTCCTGCTTCTGATCTCTTCACTCTATCAGTTTATGTAAGTTTTTCCAGGCTTTTATGAAATCAGCCTGCTCAATAATTCTTATAGAACAATAATATTCCATAATATACTTTCATATGCTATAACTTATTCAACCATTCCCCAAATGGGCATCCACTCAATTTCCAATTCCTTGCCAGCACAAAAAGAGCTGTTATAAACATTTTGTACATGTGGGGCATTTTCTCCTTTAATGCTCTCTTTGGGATTTAGACTCATTAGTGACATTGGATCAAATCTATGCAGTTTTATAGACTTTTGGGCATAGTTGCTCTCCAGAATGTCTAGATCAGTTCACAACTCTACCAACAATGCATCAGTGCCCCAGTTTCCCCACATCCCCTCCAACATTTTTCATTTTCTTTTTGTGCCACCTTAGCCAATCTGATAGGTGTGAGGTGGTACCTCAGAGTTGCTTTAATTTTCATTTCTCTAATCAGTAGTGATTTAGACCACTTTTCCCATATAACTATAGATGACTAATTATCTGTTCATATCCTTTAATCATTTGTCAGTTGGGTAATACCTTCAAATACTGAATTTTTATTAGCTTTTTTGTGCGAGGGCAGCAAAGCAGGGAAGGGAGAAATATCTCAAAGGGAGTGAAGGCTCTTTGTGTCAATATGAATGATGAATTCCTTGACCCCATGGGTGCACATATATATATACATGTATTAATTTTATGTTATATATGCTATATGTGTTATTAATATATATTATATATGTAATATAATAATATACACACACATATATATATCTATGTAATCATACATAGAGATTTGTAGTTGTATTCAGTGGGAAGGTGAATGAAATAATGAAAAATAACTTATGATGTACTTATTAAGTTTCATATACAGTGTTGCATATATTTGCAAGCAAAACAGTTCCTTCCTTTAGGGTGTAGATATTCTAAAAAGGGAAGACAAAGCCTTTACAGGAGTACTATCCTGGGAAGAGTATTCAGAACCAGGAAGTCAAAAGGAATTCTGACTGGAATCACTGGGCAACTGACTGACTTTTCTAGGAATGTTAATATTGATTTAATAAATATCCTCAGATGACATAAATCTGGGAGAAATTAGCCAATAATTTCAATGTCAGAGTCAAGATTCAATAATTTCTTGACAGGTTTAAGCATTGGACAAAACCTAACAAGATTAAATTCAACAGGTTAAAAAATAAACTTTTATACTTGTGTGAATATAGTCAATATCATAAAGTCAAGGAGGTGGAGGCAGAGTTAAACATATTTTCCCAAAAAACAAATCTAGGAGTACTCAAAGACTGGGAAAACTGTCTAAAAATAAATCTAGAGGTTTTCGTGTGGCCTGTGATCTTATTATAAGTCAAGAATGTGATATAACAGCTGCAATAACTAATGGATCTTAGGCTGCAAGAAGAATCGATATTGCTGAAGACAAGGGAGGTAAAAGCTCTTTGCCTCATTGTGGGAAGGACACAGACCATATAGAGAGTGTCCAAAAGAGGGTGTGTATTCAGATTTAGGACTTTAAAGCAAAGAAACAAAGTTTCATATTCAATAAAATAAAGAGATTATTGATAGCTTGCAAACCAGTGGATATCATTGATTATGCAAAAAAGGATAAAAGGAGACATGTATTCTGTCTCTCCATAACAGATTGGGTACTAGTCTTTTTCTGGCTCAGGAAAATAATAATAATAAAAACTTTCTCACTACCAATAAAAACAACACCAGAAACACTAATAAAAATAAAGCTAACAACAAAACCAACAGAAGCAATAATAATAATGACAATAGCAGCGATTGCAACGAAGATGAAAATAACAGCAATAATATCAATGACAATAATGACAAAATGATAATTATGAGCTAAATTATTAATAAGCTGAACATCATCTTCTAGGGTCAACCTAACCATCAAATACAGCTAAACTCATTGATAAGGTAATGTTTGCCCTGCTATTCTCATAGCTCCTTTAATGCCATGTTGAGGATAAATGGGCCAAGGCACCAATGTATATCCCAGGGCTATGTTTTGTGACTTCATAATTAAAAGGGAGAGGGGAGAGAGAGAGAGAGAGAGAGAGAGAGAGAGAGAGAGAGAGAGAGAGAGAGAGAGAGAGAGAGAGAGAGAGAAGGGAATATGAAGGGCATGAGGTGGGATGAATTAATGCAGAGAACTGGCCTAAGTTTTGTGGAGGTAAAGGTTGAGCATCTGTGAGATCCTTCCAGGGACCACATGGCTCCAGGGATAGTAGCAGCAAAGGAGTAGGGAGGAATTGTTGGATCAAGTTGGAAGCTACAGGTGTATCCACTGATAGTGGTGAGATGGCCATGGGAGACTAGTGAGGTAGTTCCCAGACTAAGTTTCCTACATTCAGCAAGAAAGTTCTTAAACCAGCTAGAAGTTTGAACTGAGCAGCATCAAGTAACAGAACCATAATGGTAGAAAAGCAAACTTATATCTTAGCCTCCCTTCTCCAGTACTTTGAACAGTATGAACTGTTCAGATCTTGGGGAGGGTTGAATGTAGCAAGCCTGAGGGCTTTCCCCAAGTGAGGGCCTCAATCCCAGGCGAATTCTGAGACTATAAAATTATGTAGGTCTCTGAGGGTGGCTGGTTGGGCTCATATATCATGGAAGGGGATTATTTTATTCTCTATGGAAAAGGACCATATTGAACTCTGAGGGAGATGAGGTCCTTAAAGAAGGAAAGAGAATTACTCTCTCTCTCTCTCTCTCTCTCTCTCTCTCTCTCTCTCTCTTCTGTGTGTGTGTGTGTGTGTGTGTGTGTGTGAGTTGGATTAAGTGAAATTTTCTTTTACTTTACACTGAATGTTTGCATGAGACCTGAATACCTTTTTTTCTTTTTTGATGGAGATCTAGATATTAGAAAGATTCCAGTGTTCCCAGGAGGAAACCTTGGGTGTGGTATAAACTAACAAATATTACTGGGGAGAATCTCTTAAATTTGGATCTGATCTGTATAAATCTAGAGCTTTAGTTAGGGGCTACAAATTATATACATATCTGGGTTGGATGGGATAGAAACAATTAATCCTGGTATAACCATTCTTCTTTAGTACTTGCTCAATCTATCTACCTTCTTACCTACTTATCAGTATACTTATCATCTATTTATCTTCTCTTTCCCCCTATTTCCCCCTTTCTCCCCCCTCTCTCTTCTTCTCTCTGTCTCTTTTTGCTTCTCCCTCCCTCCCTCTCTCCCTCCCTCTCTGCCTCTCTCTGTCTGTCTCTCTCTTCCCCTCTCTCCCCCCTCTCTCTTTCTCCCCTCTTTCTCTTCTTTTCTCTCTCTTTTCCCTTCTTCTCTCTCTCTTTTCCCTTCTCCTTCCCTCCTTCCCATCCTCTCTCCTTCCCTCTTTTCTTCTCTCTCTCTGTCTCTCTATCTCTCTCTGTGTCTCACTGTCTTTGTTTTTATCTTTTTCTATTTCTCTTTTTTGAGTCTTTATTCATCTTTCTCCATCTCACTCCTCCTCTGTGTTTTTCACTCCACCCTCCTCTATTTCTCTCATAGAAATACACACACATGCATAACCGAAGCCCTTTAGCATAAGAGACTAATCATTTCTGCTACTGATGAAAATCATATGGAATTGGCATGAGCTTTGGGGCCTCATCATGGCAAGAGCAGCTGTGCTATCTTCCATAAGGACTGTAGGAAACCATTTAAAATTTTTTTCAGTACACATCCATGAAGGTTGTTATCTTTGAGAACCCTCTGCCTCTGTCTCTGGCTCTGTGCCTGTTTATCTCTTTTTCTCTGTTTCCCTGTCTGTGTCTTGTCTCTCTGTCTCTGTCTTTCTCTGTCTCTATCTTTTTTTGTCTCTGTCTCTCTGTTACTCTGTCTCTGTTTCTCTGTTACTCTGTCTCTGTTTCTTTTTGTCTCTATCTATTTCTCTGCCTCAGTTTCTATATTTCTCTCTTTTTCTTACGTATCCTTCCTTTCTGCATCTCTCTTTCCCTCTCTGTCATTCTCTGTCTCTCTCTTGCAAATCATTATTTATCCCAGGAGGTTTCCTTTTTTATAGCATGGCAAATGGGCTAAAGCAAGAACAGGGCTCTTCTTTTGGATGAGAAGCTTTCAAATGTTAAAAGAAACTAATGAAAAAAGTCATTTTTTTCTCCAGCCTCTTTCACATAAATGTTTTATTCCATCCTTATACTCCACCCCCCCCATGATCCCAAATGTTCCTTATCCAAACCATTCAATGTTCATTTTTGCAATTCTGACTATGTTCAGGGACTATGTACAGAACTGAGAACATAAAGACAACATTAAAACAGAAAACAAGTCATTTTATTTCTATAAAAATAAATTTTAAGAAAACTCTGGTCAACTCAGGCTTTCAGCCATTAGCTTTCAGAAAAGGGCTTAGAAACCCAAATTCCTTTTGTTGAATATGATGGCCTCCATATATAACACCACCAATAAAAAGGTAGGATGGTGCTGTGCTGGGCCTGGAGACAGGGAGACCAGGGATAAAATTTGACTTTAATTATATATTAGGGATGTGACTCTCAGAGTAAAACACCATAGTAGAGCAGAAAGCAAAGAACCTTGGATTCAAATTTCTCCCTCGATGCATAAGGATTGTGTGACCTTGAGCAAGTCACTTAATTTCTCAATGATCTCAATAAAGTCAATAATAAATAACTTTTAAGCATAGAAAAGGTGCTGCTCTGTGCTAGCAGATGAAATTCTATATGGCAATGAAATCCTTGTCCCATTCCCTAACCCAAATATCTAGCAACAAATATCTTCCCGGAACACAAAGCCAGGTACTAATACCCAAAGACTGGGAAAACACTATTCTCAGATTGGGGGCAAATGAGCTCAGCTGGACCTCCCTGAGCCCCACCTTGCTAAAGGATGTCTCTCATGAACACATTTAACCACCGAAGACATTTTGACTTTGTCTGGAATTAAAACAGGGTTCCTGCATTTGTACTGTAAGGAAGGTTCCTGGCTCCCTCCTCCTGGCTCCTGGCTGTCCCCTTAACTGCCTGTCTCTGCTGGCTTCCTGGTCTTCCGGTTAGTCAGCCTTTTGATTGAGCGCTCCTGCACGTATTCTTCCTGTAGCATCTAATTCTGTACACTTTAGGCACAGGACTGTGTCACTCACTGTGGAAGCAATTATTTCCTTGCTTGACCTAACATGGCCTGAATTGGGGAAGCAACATGAACAGAAGATGTTTATATGTATATGTGTATATAATACATACATACACACATACATATATATATGTATATAATTGTATACACACATATACAGTATAGATATATATATATATATATTATATATACATATATAAATACACACACATATATGTATATAATTGTATACACATTTTATACAATATATATATCATATACACACATATACAATACACACATATAATTGCACACACATATGTAATACACATACTGTATACACACAATATTTATGCATATATAATTATATACATATATGTAAATAGGTATATGTATATGTTGTATACATGTATGTAAAACACATACACGTACCATATATAAACATATGCATATACTTACATGCACATATATTTTGTATTTATGATACATATGCATCCATGACCACTTATAGTAATATACAACATGTTATGGTGTTATATATCTATAATATCTATATATAATTCTTCCCCTGAATATTATTTTAAAAAGAAAAGCAAGCAAAATCATTTTTTTCAAGGGGCATATATTAGTTCTAAATTTGCAGTGTTTTGCCCTTTGGGGTCAGACTTCCTAAGAGAGGCAGTTTGATACAATGGAGAGAGCTCTGCACTCATTCTGAATCATAGGATGGTAGTTTGAGAACTGAGAGGAGCTAAGAGATTTTGTTGTCAAATACTCCAGTCCATTTTTACAGATGATATCATTGAAACTTAAAGAAGTGAAGGTAACATCAGGTTGTCATAAGATCCTAGGTCTAGAATGGAGGGGACCTTAGAGGCAATAAAGATCAATCCTCTCATTTTACAAAAGAGAAAAATGAAACTCAAGTTAAATGATTGGTCCAAGGCCATACACATAGTAAGAAGCAGAGCTGGAATTTGAACCCAGGTCCTCTGTCTCCAAACCCAACATTTCCCCCACTGTGCTTTGCTATAGAGACCAGGATTAAAATCCTGCTTCTCACATGCAAAAGACAAGTGAGCATGGACAAGTCTTAGTTTTTGTTTTATCCTCTCTAAGACAGGGACAACAATACCTGTTGCACTTTTTTTACACAGTTGCCATGAGGGACAAATGAGTGGATGCAGGCCTAATGCCATCATATTCTTCCTCACAATTGCTGTCATTGACTCATCACCAGGGCTGCCACCACTACCAGCATCATCTTCATTGCTCTCTCTCTCTCTGTGATTTTGCTAGAGGGAAATTCCTTCTCAATATGGATCTCATTTGTATGCTGGATGGTCTTGAGGAGTATTCTGGGAGTCCTACCAAGAAACTTTGTTGTCCAGATGATGAACTTGTCAATTTTTTGAGACCTGGTCATTCATAGACCTATAATAGGAAGGGATCTTGGAGTTCTACTTCATCCCCTCTCATTTTGTTGATAAGAAAACAGACTCAGACACCTATTTAATGTGTCATATGTATAGCTCCAATGTGTCAGAAGCAAGATTTGATTATTTTATTTATTTAATATTTTCCCAGTTACATTTAAAACAATGTTTTAGCATTTGTTTTTAAAATTTTTGAGTTCTAGCTTCTCTCTTATCCCCACCCACAATTAAGAAACTACATATGAAGTTACGTAAAACACCTCCCCCCCTAATTTGAAAGCAACCTTGCCTTTTTAATTAAATATTTTTATTTTCAAAATATATACATGGATAATTTTCAATATTCACCCCCATAAAATCTGTGTTCTAATTTTTCCCTCCTTCCCCCCCCAGATGTATGCAAAACATTTCCACAAAAGTCAAATTGTGAAAGAAAATTTAGATCTCCCACTCTAATAAAAACAAAAACTCTCAAGAATAATCAAGTATAAAAAAAAGAGAGAGATGAAGAGAGAAAGAGAAAATGCTTCAATCTGCATTCAGACCCAACTAGTTCCTTCTCTGGGTATGGATAGAATTTTGCATTGTAAGTTTTTCAGAGCAGTCATGGATGATTGTCCTACTGAGAATAGCAAAGTTATTCACAGCTGGTCATCTCAGAACATTTGTGTACAATACATTTCACTTTGCTTGAGTTCATGGAGTATTTTCCAGTTTTTATTTTCTGAAAGCATTCTGAAAAGTGAGATATGAACTCAAGACTTTCTAATTCCAAAGGCAGGCCTGCATTCACCCTGTCATGTTACCTGTTAGTATTATTATGGAATATGGTTTTTTTTTTCAGGGCACTGTGAGACTGCTGAAATTTCAAGTGCCATATTAGGATTTAATGAATAGATTTCAATAAAGGAAATCTTTTAGGACATCTTTGGTGACATTTAAGTACTTTCTAATTTTGGAAAGGCAAACTTTTTTTTAACCATCCATAGCCTTAGAGAAGTGTGGAAAAGAGATGGGTTTATGATCAGATAACTGAGCTATTTGAGGGAGATTTATCCCATAATGCTCTAATTCCCATGTTTGGGTATCCCAATGTTCTATGATTTCCCATTTTTGGGTGAACCCTTCACCAATGAAGCTATATATTCTTTTATACCATTCATTACTTCTTGTGAGTCCTTGGACAAAAAAATTAACTATTCTTGGACTGAATCTAAGTTTTCTCATGTGTAAAAGTGAGGGGAGGTGTATTAAATGGCATCCAAGATTTCTTCATACCCTAAATCGATGGATATGAATAGTTTCCAAGAGCATCTGGGGTCAAAGAATCCATCCATCTGGTGATTAGACTTCTCAAAACTAGCTTGGCAGAACCTTGGGCAGCAGGAGTTTGCCATCTGGCCTCAAGGCTTTCCAGCCTGGCAGAACTTGCCAGGGCTTTAATTGGCTGTCACTCTTTTTTTTTTTTTTTTGGCTGAGGCAATTGGAGTTAAATGACTTGCCAGGGTCACACAGCCAGGAAGTGTTAAGTTTCTGAGGCCAGATTTGAACTCAGGTCCTCCTGACTTCAGGGCTGGTGCTCTAACCACTGTAGCATCTAGCTTTTGAGAACCCCTTATCAAGAGAAGGCAAGGACAGAGGAATTTCATGGAAAAGAACAGGCACAAAATTAAGAACATAAGGATTAGTCCCTGTGTCTAAGGTCTGAAGAAAACAGATCAATTGAAGAGAGCTGGTAGAAAGGGTCTAAGAATCCCAAACAGTCTTCCTTTTATGTGATTCTCTTGAGGTTTTCATAAGGACCTTGGCTTGACTGAGGAGCAAACCTTATGTCATCTTTAGTCAAAATTCTATATTCCATTAGTTTAGGATTCTCTCTCCTTAGAATTCCCTCCAAAAATTGTGTGCCTCAGTGTCCTCATCTATAAAATGGTAAGAATAATAGCACCTTTCAGGGTGTTTGTGAAGATAAAATGAGATAATAAAGCACTTATCCCAGAGCCTGGCTCATGGTAAGTAAATATTGGCTACTATCATCATCATCATCATCATCAATCAATCAATCAACACAGTTCTGCTTCCCTCCATGAATTCTTAGTCCATCCACAGTGACCTCATTGCTATTTCTCCCACTTACTACTTCAAGAATTAGACTTTTAGAGCTGAGGAGTCTTCAGAAGCCAGCTAAGCTTAACCCTGCCTAAAGCATGAATTCCCTGCCTAGGATTTCCAACAAATGGTCATCCATTCTGGAGACGGGGAAGTCACTACCTCTAAAAGGGCTCAATTCTATTTTTGGACAGTGAAGATTATTAGGAAATATTTTCATTGTTGAGCCAGGATCTGTCTCCTTGTAACTCTGACAGTTTGGATCCAGTTACTTAGCAGGGAAAGTTGGACCAGAAGGGGAAGGCATAGGATTAATAAATAGGAGAAGAGGAATAGAAAAGGAAAAAAAAACAATTATACAAAGCTTTCTATAGGCCAGACACTGGGTTTAGTGCTTTTACAAATATTATTTCATTTAATCCTTACAATAATCTTGGGATGTGGGTTCTATCGTTATCTCCATTTTACAGTTAAGGAAACTGAGGCAAACAGAAGTTAAATGACCAGAGTCACACAGCTAGCTGGAACTGAATTCAAGTCTTCCTGACTGACTCCAGGTTCAGTATTTCATCCATTGCATCACCAACTATTTCTAGAAGGATGCAAATTATGTGGAACAAGTCATTTATGGGAGGTATTTGTAAATGTACATTTAGCATATAACCTTTTTAAGGGCAAAATGTGTATTTCCTTTAAAAATGTTTCAATTAATAGGTTTTTATTTTGTATGAATCTATTTCTAAAGATGTTTCCTACTCAGAGAGCTATCCTTTGTCATCTAGAAATGAAACAAGAAAGAGAAAAAAAACAGTTGAACAGAATTACCTAACAGCATCTGGGATGCTATTTTTTAAAAATGGGATTGTGTCATATTTTGTCTTTGTAACCTTAGCATCTGGTACAGTGCCCAACATGTAATAAGCAATTAATAAATGCTTGTTGATTGATTGATGGGTTGATAAACCAACCTTCTTAAAAGTTATTTTCCTCCAGGGACATGCTGTAGCCAGATCTTTCTGGCTCTAGAAAGCTGATTGTTAAATTTCCAGTGTGAATTGAAATCAGCTCCCCTTTGAAATTGGCAGATGCTACCAATCAGTGCTTGATTTATTATTTTGTTGATTGTCTAGACTTTAGAAAGTGATGTAGAAGATGTCAATAACACAGTTTAAACTTAAAAGTGAGTGGTGACTGCATCCTTCCCCCCCGCCTCCCTGAAAAATAGTTAAATATAAACAGAGAAACTAGGTGGCTCAGTGGATAGACTAACCAATCTGGAGTTAGGAAAATCTGAATTCAAATCTGACTTCACATACTTATTAGTTGTGTGACCATGAGCAACTTACCTTTTTTCTGTTTGCCTCAGTGATCTTATCTGTAAAATAGTAAGAATAATAGCACCTCTCTCAGGGTTTTTGTGAAGATAAAATGAGATTATAATTATAAAGCACTTATCCCAGTGCAGGGTACATGGTGAGTGCTATATAAATATTGACTGCTATATCATTATCATCATCCAATCAATCAGTCCTGTTCTGCTTTCTTCCATGAACTCTCTAGTCCATCCACAGTAGCCTCATTGCTACTTCTCCTACCCAATGTTCCATCTCCCATTTCTATTTTTACTCTGGCTATCCTCTGTGACCAGAATTCTTTCCTCTCCTCCTCTATCTCATAGAATCTGTTTTCCCTTCAAGACAATGCAAGTGCTGCCTTCCATAGAAAACTTTCTTATTGGTCCCTAACTGTTAATATTTTCCCCAAGATGACTACCTTGTATTTGCTTTATATGAATTTTATTTGTGTACACACACACACACAGAGTGCACATAAACACAATCAACACACATAATATGTTGTATATGTATATGTGTATTACATACACATATAAAATAATATTAATATACATATAATAATAAATGCTTGCTTACCATGGCCTCAATAGTGCTTGATAAAATATACTGACTTTCATAGAATACTAGAGATCTCCATTTCTTAAATAATAAAATATTCATGTCATGAGAAATGAAGTTGAGGAAGCTCATTTATTAACAAAACAGCAGTGATATATTTTAAAAAATATATTGGACTTAGAATAAAAAACAATGTGGGGCTTCTGGCCCTGATAACTACTAATAATATGATTGTGGGATTTAAATTCAGTGATGCTTCAGTTTTCTCATCTTTAAAATGGGAATAAAAAGGGGCAGCTAGGTGGTGCAGTGGTTAGAGCACCAGCCCTGAAGTCAGGAGGACCTGAGTTCAAATCTGGTCTCAGACACTTCCTAGCTGTGTGACCCTGGGCAAGTCACTTAACCCTAATTGCCTCAGCAAAAAGCAAAAAAAAAAAAATGGGAATAAAAATAATACTGACAACATTTGAAGTTTTCTAGCAGCATAGAAATGAGAGTATTTAGCATCTGATTAGTAAGAATAATTAGTAATAGAGAGTGTTTGGGATTAACTCCTCTGAAAGACTACCTTGCTCCTTTGCCCATGAGCAAATCTCAGCACCGACCTTGCTCTCCCCCTACTCCACCCCAGTGGCAATAATTAGAGCACATTGCCTTAAACACAGCAACCCTAGTTATGACTCCGTCAATACCAACTAACAAAGTAAATGGGCATTAAATGACATTGAGAGACACCAACTGTCAGAAAAAGAAGGTGACCTTCAGGTCATGGATGAAAGATTCCCTCAAGCTCTTGACCAGTTGAGAGGAATAATGTATTGATGACAGGAGACAGTTTGGATTTCTGAATATAAATTGAGTGACTGTGGAATCAAATCAGAAATATGCAAGCAGTGAACAAGTTGACAAATGAAATTTCTCTCAAAATATGATATAACCTGTTTAAAAATACCCATAGCAAGAAATTATGCTCTCTATTTGATTTCAAACTCCTTGATGATGGAATATGTACTGGTTTATGTGAATGCCATATACTAATTAATATAATATTAATAATGATCAATACATTCTATCAACAAATATATCTGAAGCACAGTACTTTCTATAGTAAGCCAAAAATAAGTTTCTGTATCTTCCTTAAATTGCTTCCGCTTCTGAACACTTAGGTTAAACAGGGGAAGGATAATCCTTTTTCCACACAAAAGTCCCTACTCAATTACACCCAAATTTTCTCTTTTCTACTTTAAACATGTCAAGTCAGCTTCCTGTTTTGCCCTTTATAACTTCTCTCATCATCTTGGCAGTTATTTCTTAGCTTTAGTTTGGCATATTGGCCAGACTTGTCCCTAACATGTGGTATTGAGAGCCATAAGCAATAGTCCAACTTCTGTCTGACCAGGTTCCTGCCTCTTGATCCAGACACTTTGCTTCTATTAAGACACATTTTTGGGGGGTTGGGCTATTACATTGTAGACTCTTATTTATCTTGGAGTTGTCTAACCCCTCCCTCTTTTCCCCCCAGGTCCTTTTGACATGAACTCTTGTCTATTCACGTCTTTTCTTTCTGTGTTGTGCAACTAATTTTTTGAACCCCTTGGGGGAATTTCTCAATTCAGAAGTCCTAAGATCCTACTGGACAGTAATGTCTTCTACTTAGGTCTGTTTAACTGAAGATCAACAAATCAAGAGGCAAGGCCAAAAAAGTTGAATTAACAAAAGGATGGGAACTGACAATTTTCAGATGAAATTAAAGCCATTCTATAGTCATATGAAAAAATGCTCTGATTAACTATTGATTAGAGAAACGCAAATTAAAATGGGCTTTAAGGTAGTACCTCACACCTCTCAGATTGGCTAAAATGATAGGAAAAGATAATGATAAATGTTGAAGGTGATGTAAGAAAACTGGAACACTAAGGCATTGTTGGTGGAGTTGTGAAATGATCAAACCATTCTGGAGAGCTATTTAGAACTATGTCCAAAGGGCTATAAAACTGTGCATTCCCTTTGATGCAATAGTGCTACTACTGGGTCTATTTATATTCCATGGAAATCATAAAGGAGAGAAAAAGTCACATGTGCAAAAATATTTGTAGCAACTTGTTTTGTAGTAGCAAAGAATTGGAAAATGAGTAGATGCCCATCAGTTGAGGAATGGCTGAATAAGTTATGGTATATGAAAGTAATGGAATATTAATTCTTTTTTATTATTAAAGCTTTTGATTTGTATAACATATGTATGGGTAGTTCCCCAGCATTGATCTTTACAAGGCTTTCCATTACAAATTTTACCCCCAGTCCCCTCCCCTCCCCTAGATGGGCAAGAAGTCAACTACATTTTAATAAGGTTGAAATACTTGACAAGTTATGCAAGAAAAATCCTATCTACAAGAAAAAAAAAAAGAAAATCAGAGAAAGGCAACACAATGTAAGCAAATATCAATAGAGATCATGAAAATGTTACGTTGTGGTCCATATTTCCTATCCCTCTCTCTGGGTGTATATGGTTTTCTTCAGTGAACAATTGGAACTGGTTTGAGACAATTCTTTGTTGCAGAGAGCTATGTCCATCAGAATTGATCATCATGTAATACTGTTGTTGCTGTGTATGATGATCTCCTGGTTCTGCTCATTTCACTCAGCATCAGTTCATGCAAGTCTCTCCAGGCCTCTCTGAAATCGTCCTGCTGGTCGTTTCTTACAGAGCAATAATATTCCATAACATTCATATACCATAATTTATTCAGCCACTCTCCAATTGATGGGCATCCCTTGAGTTTCCACTTTCTAGCCACTACAAAAAGGGCTGCCACAAACATTCTTGCACATGTGAGTTCCTTTCCCTCCTCTAAGATCTCTTTGGGATATAGATCCAGTAGAAACACTGCTGGGTCAAAGGGTATGCACAGTTTGACAACT
>JAJPUD010000346.1:420081-442156 GCA_023553655.1 Myrmecobius fasciatus
ATATACCATAATTTATTCAGCCACTCTCCAATTGATGGGCATCCCTTGAGTTTCCACTTTCTAGCCACTACAAAAAGGGCTGCCACAAACATTCTTGCACATGTGAGTTCCTTTCCCTCCTCTAAGATCTCTTTGGGATATAGATCCAGTAGAAACACTGCTGGGTCAAAGGGTATGCACAGTTTGACAACTTTTTGAGCATAGCTCCAAATTGCTCTCCAGAATGGTTGGATCCGTTCACAGTTCCACCAACAATGTATTACTGTCCCAGTTTTCCCACATCCCCTCCAACATTCATCGTCATCTTTTCCTGTCATTTTAGCCAATCTGACAGGTGTGTAGTGGTACCTCAGGGTTGTCTTTATTTGCATTTCTCTGATCAATAGTGATTTGGAGCAACTTTTCATATGACTAGAGATGGTTTTAATTTCACCATCTGAAAATTGTCTGTTCATATCCCTTGACCACTTATCTATTGAAGAGTGGCTTGAATTCTTATATATATATGAGACAATTCTCTATATATTTTAGAAATGAGGCCTTTATCAGAACCATTAAATGTAAAGATGATTTCCCAATTGATGCTTACCTCCTAATCTTGTCTGCATTTGTTTTATTTGTACAGAAACTTTTTAACTTAATATAATCAAAATTATCCATCTGGTGTTCAATTAGGAGTTCCAGATCTTCTTTGCACATAAATTTATTCCATCTCCACAGGTCTGAGAAATAAACTATATTACGTTCCTCTAACTTGCTTACAAAGTCCCTCTTTATATCTAGATCATGAACCCATTTAGATCTTATCTTGGTATGTGGTGTTAGGTATGGGTCAAACCCTAATTTCTTCCACACTAGTTTCCAATTTTCCCAGCAGTTTTTGCTGAATAGTGAGTACTTATCCCAAAATCTGGGGTCTTTCGGTTTATCGAACACTAGATTGTTAAGGTTATTGCCTAGATTGTCCTGATAGCCTATCCTGTGCCACTGATCGACTGCCCTATTTCTTAGCCAATACCAAATGGTTTTGATGACCGCTGCTTTATAATATAGTTTTAGATCTGGTACAGCAAGGCCACCTTCATCTGCCTTTTTTTTTCATTAATCCCCTTGAAATCCTTGACCTTTTGTTCTTCCAAATGAACTTTGCTACTATTTTTTCTAGATCTGTAAAATAATTTCTTGGGAGTTTGATTGGTATGGCACTAAATAAGTAGATTAGTTTGGGTAGTATTGTCATTTTTATTATGTTTGTTCTGCCTACCCATGAGCACTTAATATTTTTCCAATTGATTGGGTCTGATTTTATTTGTGTGGAAAGTGTTTTGTAGTTTAGTTCGTATAGTTTCTGACTTTTCCTTGGCAGATAGATTCCCAAATATTTTATCCTATCATCTGCTATTTGGAATGGAATTTCTTTTTGTATCTCTTGCTGCTGAACTTTGTTGGTAATATATAAAAATGCTGATGATTTATGTGGATTAATTTTGAATCCTGCCACTTTGCTAAAGTTGTGAACTGTTTCTAGTAGTTTTTTAGTTGAGTCTCTAGGGTTCTCTAAGTATACCATCATGTCATCTGCAAAGAGTCATAATTTGGTTTCTTCATTACCTACTCTGATTCCTTTTATCTCTTTTTCTTCTCTTGTTGCTAAAGCTAACATTTCTAATACAATATTAAATAGTAATGGTGACAGTGGGCAGCCTTGTTTCACTCCTGATCTTATTGGGAATGGTTTTAGTTTGTCTCTATTACATATGATGCTTGCTGATGGTTTTAAATAGATGCTACTGATCATTTTAAGGAAAAGCCCATTTATTCCTATACTCTCTAGTGTTTTTAATAGGAAAGGGTGCTGGATTTTATCAAATGCTTTTTCTGCATCTATTGAGATAATCATATGGTTTTTGTTAGTTTGGTTATTAATATAATTAATTATGCTGATAGTTTTCCTAATATTGAACCAGCCTTGCATTCCTGGTATAAATCCTACTTGGTCATAGTGTACTATCCTGGGGATGACTTTCTGTAATCTCATTGCTAATATCTTATTTAAAATTTTTGCATCAATATTCATTAGGGAAATTGGTCTATAGTTTTCTTTCTCTGTTTTCACCCTATCTGGTTTAGCTATCAGCACCATATCGGTCTCATAGAAGGATTTTGGCAGTACATCTTCAGTCCCTATTTTCTCAAATAGTTTGTGTAGTATTGGAATTAATTGTTCTTTGAATGTTTGGTAGAATTCATATGTAAATCCATCTGGTCCTGGAGATTTTTTCTTAGGGAGTTGGTTAATAGCTTGTTCTATTTCTTTTTATAATATGGGGCTATTTAAATAATTTATATCCTCTTCTTTTAACCTAGGTAATCTATATTTTTGTAGATATTCCTCCATTTCATTTAGATTATCAAACGTACTGGCATAAAGTTGGGCAAAGTAACTCCTAATTATTGCTCTAATTTCCTCTTCATTGGAGGAAAGTTCTCCCTTATCATTCTTGAGACTAACAATTTGATTTTCCTCTTTCCTTTTTCTTATCAAATTAACTAAAGGCTTATCTATTTTGTTGGTTTTTTCATAGAACCAACTCTTAGTTTTATTTATTAATTCAATAGTTTTCTTATTTTCAATTTTATTAATTTCTCCTTTTATTTTTAGAATTTCCAATTTGGTATTTAATTGAGGGTTTTTAATTTGTTTTTTTCTAGTTTTTTTTAATAATAAGCCCAATTCATTGATGTTTTCTTTCTCTATTTTATGCAAGTAAGCATCTAGAGATATAAAATTGCCCCTTATAACGGTTTTGGCCGTATCCCACAAATTTTGGTATTTTGTCTCCTTATTGTCATTCTCCTGGATGAAATTATTGATTGTGTCTATGATTTGCTCTTTCACCCATTCATTCTTCAGGATTAGATTATTTAATTTCCAATTAACTTTTGGTTTATTTTCTCCTGGCCTTATATTGCATGTGATTTTTATTGCATCATGATATGAAAAGGATGCATTTACTATTTCTGCCTTTCTACATTTGATTTTGAGGGGTTTATGCCCTAACACATGGTCAATTTTTTATAGGTTCCATGGACTGCTGAGAAAAAAAGTAAACTCCCTACTGTCTCCATTCAACTTTCTCCATATATCTATCATACCTAACTTTTCTAACAATTGGTATCTCCCTAGTTTCTCTCTTCTTTATTTTGTGGTTTGATTTTTCTAATTCTGAGAGAGCAAGGTTGAGATCCCCCACTAGTATAGTTTGGCTGTCTATTTCTTCTTGCATCTCTCTTAATTTCTCCCCTAGGAATTTGGATGCTATTGCACTTGGTTCGTATATATTTAGTATAGATATTGCTACATTATCTATGGTACCCTTTAATTAAATATAGTTTCCTTCCTTATCTCTTTTAATTAGATCTATCTTGGCTTTTACTTGATCTGAGATAAGGATTGCTACCCCTGCTTTTTTTTGTTCACCTGAAGCATATTTTCCGCTCCCGCCTTTTACCTTCATCCTATATGTGTCACTATGTTTTAGATGTGTTTCTTGTAGACAACATATTGTGGGATTCTGGTTTTTAATCCAGTCTGCTATCCGCTTCCGCTTTATGGGAGAGTTCATCCCATTCACATTCACAGTTAGAATAACTAATTCTTTATTTCCTGCCATCTTCTTTACCCAAGTTATGTTTTCCCCTTTCCTTTCCCCTTTCTCCCTTCCCCCTCCTCAGTACTTTGCTTTTGATGACCCCCTCCCCCAAACTCCCCCAATACTCCACCCTTTAGGTCAACTCCCCCTGTCTTTACTCCTTTCCCCTGATTCTTCTATTTTCCCTTCTATTAGTTTATCCCTTACTTTTCCTCCTTTCCCTCCCACTTCCCTCTAGCAACAGACAAGTTTCTATGTGAAATCAAGTGTCTGATATATACTTTTTAGAGCCCAACCTGATGAGAGTAAGATTTACACAATGCTCATCTCCCTCCCTTCTTTCTCTCAATTATATTGGGTTTTCTTTGCCTCTTCAAGAGATTTTACCTTGTTTTTAACCTCCTTTTTTTTAGATCTTATTTTACCACTTTTTCCCTCTTTTCCCCAGTATGACAACCTTTTCCCCTCTAGTTCCCTTTTTCATATTATCAAAGTAATATCTAGTTAATTATACCCCCAAACTTTAAGTATCCCCCTAGTAAAAATAAAGTTCTCAAGAGTCCTTTCCTTTTTTACCTTTTTATGCATCTCTTGAGTTCTGTGTTTGGATGTCAAATTTTTTGTTCAGATCTGGTCTTTTCATTAGAAATAGGTGAAATTCACCTATATCATTGAATGACCATCTTCTTCCCTGGAGAATAATGCTCTTTCTAGCTGGATAGGTTATTCTTGGCTGTAATCCAAGTTCCTTTGCCTTTCGGAATATCTGGTTCCAGGTCCTTTGATCCTTCAATGTGGAGGCTGACAGATCTTTTGTGATTCTAATTATTGATCCTTGGTATTTGAATTGTTTCTTTCTAGCTGCTAGCAGAATCTTTTCCTTGGTGCTATAGTCCTGAAATTTAGCCATGATATTCCTTGGGGTTTTAATTTTGGGGTCTCTTTCAGGAGGTGATCGGTGAATTCTTTCAATGGTGATTTTGCCTTCTGATTCTACAATCTAAGGGCAGTTTTCTTTCAGGATTTCCTGGAAGATAGTGTTTAGATTCTTTTTTTCATCATTGCTTTCAGGAAGTCCAATAATCCTTAGATTGTCTCTCCTAGATCTATTTTCCAAGTCAGTTGTTTTTCCTAGGAGATATTTCATATTTTCTTCTAATTTTTTATTTTTTTTTGTTTTTGTTTGACTGATTCTTGAAGTCTTATTGAGTCATTCACTTGCATTTGTTCAATTCTTATTTTTAAAGTGTTGTTTTCTTCAGTTACCTTTTTAAGCTACTTTTGTAACTGGCCAATTGAATTTTTTTGTTCATTGCACTCTTTTTCCACTTCACTAATTTTATTTTTCAATAAATTGGTGTCTTTTTCATATCTCTTTTGCAGGGCATTATATCCTTCTTGCACTGATTTCAGTTTATTTTCCCATTTATCCTCCAGCTCTCTTTTGAGGTTCTTTATGCAATCTTCCAGAAAGGCCTTTTGAAAAAGTGACTAGTGATAGTCTTTAATAACTTCTTCTGGAACTTTGTCTAAAGGAACCTCAGGATCTGGGATCATCCCTTCTTTTTCTCGATAAAAGCTGTCTATGGTGAGAGCTCTCTTTTACTTCATTTTTTTTTTTTAGACAGTGTGGATATCTCTTTAAGGTAGGGAAAAAATGGCGGCTGAAAAGGTGGCTGGAGATCTTTGCCCTGGGGCACTTTGGCGAATTAACTTAAGGTGCTGGGCCGGTGGGGGCTAGGACTACGTACGAATTACTCCTTAAACAAGGCAAGTCTGCCAGAACACTTGCACCCAATCAGGGCAGAGTGTCCCAAGTGCCTCAGATAAACTCCAGGTGTTTGGAATTTAGAGTTTGGAGTTTGGAATTTCTGCCATGATGAGCTGAGCTGAGTCCCACCCTCACTTCTGGCCTACAATGGAGTCCTCTGACACCGGAGTCCTCTGTTTATCCCTCTGTCCAAGCTAGACAAACCTGATGTGAAGTTTTTTAGAGATATCAGCAAGCAGTGTCCAAATATTTCTGAGCTCATTGACTTGCAGATCAGTTCAGAGGCTTATTTTATTGTTGATTTGAGAGAAGATCAGAGGAGGAAGCAGAGTCACCTTTTCACTCCACCATCTTGGCTCTGCCCCCCGGAATATTAATTCTTTGTAAAAATGATGAACAAGCTGATTTTAGAAAAGCCTGGAAAGATTTATACAAACTGGTGCCGATTAAAACAATTAGAACCAGGAATATAGTGTACACAGTAACAACAAGATTGTGTGATAATCAACTATGAAAGACTTGGTTCTTCTCAGTGATGCAAAGCAATCCCAATAAATTTTGAATAGAAAACACCATCTGCATCCAGAAAGAGAACAATGAAAACTGAATGTAAATAAACACATGGTGTGTTCACTTTCTTTTCTCTTCCTTCTGTTTTTTTTCCCCTTGTGGTTTTACTGTCTGTTCTGATTTTTTCTCCCAACATGATTCATAAAGAAATATGTATTAAAAATTAATATATCCCAGAAAAAATAATAAAACAATAAAAATAATAAAGAGTTTATATATAGCAAGCCTATAGATTGTAAACAAGGGGATATTTTGCTTCTTGCTTGTTGGTAGCTGGGCAGTTGGACTCATAGTCAGAAAGACTTCTATTCATTTGTGACCTCAGGCACTTAATAGTTGTACTACCCTGGTCAAATCACCATATTTCTGTCTGGCTATGCTTCCTTATTTGTAAAATGGGAATAATAATATGACTTACCTGCTGGATTGTTGTGAGAATAAAATGAGATAATATTTGTAAAGTGCTTTGGGAACTTTAATACTTTAAACACTAGCTATTTTTTATTTTCAAAAAGTTAAAAAGTTGATGAGTACTTGTAAGATAGCTAGCAAATTGACAGAACAGAAGGAGAACACACACACACACACACACACACACACACATTTTAGGGAATTGGCAAAAGAGCCTACTGGGTGAGGCTGCTTAGATATGTTCCTTATTTTACAAATTGAGTGATAAAGAGGAGAAGTCAGGTGACCAGGTTGGAGAGGGAGAAGAGAATGTCTTAATCTTGGGTTGTAACTTGTTCCATTATGTCTGCTGTCCCCCAACATCAGGTCTGTTCTTTTGAGTGTGTTTCCCTGGTATTTAATCTCATCAGACCCATTTTAGGAAAACAGGTCTATAATTTCAACGGAATGCCATGTTCAAGATGATGAAGGCCTCCCTTTGAGCATCAGAGCTTGGAGCGAGTCTTTGTTTTATGATATTCAGTAGCTCTCATTTTTGGACCTCTCAGGTTGCTGTTTTTAGGGAAAAGATGTTTCCTCCAATTCAGATTAGACAGGTTTTTATCCAATCCCTCTACAAACTCATATTCATTCCTCCTTAATTATTGTTTATCCTTTGTTTACAAAAGGGACCCATGACATCAGGGGGCCATATCTTCACTTAACTGTGAATTGGGTTTAAGTAAAGCAGATTTGTGCAAAATGATCAGCCGTACTCTCTCTACTACAGTAATCCAATCCAGTGGCAGGACAAAAGTTTAAGAGGTCTGTTGTAGGTCTAGGATGCAGTGAGTGACTTTCATGTCTGACCAAGCTAAGCACTCCATGGCACCTGCTTCAGCTGGCTTTTTGGCCATTGGAACAAATTGTTCTCACCTGCTTATTCCGCCACGGGAAGTCTTCACATTTTGGGGGTAGGATACCTCCTTAACTAATGAATCTGAGGCTTGTTAGTTACCCTAACTGTGGATTAGCCCATCTGCTGAGATGATTTTACCAGAATGTGGCCACTGTTAAAGCACATGCTATAGCTTCTTGAAGCCATAGTGAGAAATGAGTGCCAGGTAGACCCTAAAGGAAGACAAACGGCTCTGAAAAAAGGCTTCACAAGCCCTCATAGCAGAGGAGCTAGTCCTCCCTGAACACCCCATACATTTCTTAGTAGTGTGACTATAGATCAGCTGGTTTGCCTTTCTGAGCCCCAGATGCCTCATCTGCAAAATGCCCTCTGAATTTCAGTGACAAAGAAGAAACTTGGTTACCTATAGCACAGGTTATGTAGATGTCAGCCAATTCTCGTATTTTATAGGCACAATATTATTCTAAGCTTAGTAGTCTTATTTTTCTCTGCAGAGAACATCAATTTCCTTTAAGCCAATTCCTGAATACAGTAGAAGCATGCCAAGTTAAAACATGATATACTCAGAGTATATCAGTTGTTAAATTATTGTTTAAATTTTCTTTTATCCCTCATATTAGTTATTGTGCATTGTTTTTTTTTCCCAAGGGCTAAATTCTCCCAGGAGATATAAGAAGGGGCAAATAAAAAGATATTTGCTTTGTACATTGAATAGGTTTTAGGATAGGAGAGGGTAAAAGTTCACAGGATCGTAAGTTTAGAGTTGAAGAGAAATCAAGAGGTCTTCTAGTCAAGCCCCATAAGTTTGTCAATTGCTTTGGTGGCTTGTTGTAGTCTCTGACAAATGTTGCGGTTACTTGATGAAAACTCTGTACCTCTCTTCCAAATATACTGACATTCAAAGAGACCATTTTCTGTAGGGTTTGTGGATGTTTATTCTAACATACCCTGGAATGGTGTCATATTTTGAATCAGGGGTGCAATATATCAGGAAATTAACTTGGAATTTCATTCAATTGAATAGCTTTTATTAAGCACCTACTATGTGCCACATCTGGGAATGCCTCCTGAGGCAGGTCCCTATACTGAGCCCGAAAGCTAAATTGGAATTCCATTCAACTGAACAGCATTTATTAAGCACCTATTGTATGTCAGGTATTGAGTTAGATACTGATGATGCAAAGATAGGAAATGAAATAGTCCCTGCCCTCAAAGAGCTTATGTTCTATCAAATGCTGAGAAACATATTTCTTAAGCGGTTAGGATATTGAATCAAGGGACTTCTCATCCCTGTAGTGGGACATCTCCTTCCTGTGAAATGTGTATAACAATATCAACCCATTCTTAGAATTCATTATTTAATGATGACTTTCTATCAAACAGTGAAGAAGGGAGCATATAATTATTTGTGTAATTCAGATTATGAGGCAAAACCAGTTATTTGTTGCTGTTTAGTCATTTTCAGTCGTGTTTGTCTCTTCATGATCCAATTTGTGGTTTTTTTCAAGGTAGATCTTTTATAGAAGTGCGTTGTAGTCCAAATGCTTGGCGAGGACCTCACTCAGCAACCAGTTTTAAGGCTTACTTTCTGGATTTGAGGGAATGTCGGAGGGAGTTCACAGAGAAAGCTGTCCGCAGTTCGCCATCTTGGCTCCGCCCCCCCAATTTGTGGTTTTTTTGACAGGGATTCAGGAGTGATTTGCCATTTCCTTCTCCAACTTATTTTATAGAAGAAGAAACTGAGGTAAACAGAGTCAAGTGCTTCATCCAACTCACACAGCTTAAGTGTCTGAGGATGAATTATGAACTCAGGTGTTCCTGATGATAGGCCTGGTGCTCTATTCACTTTCCCATCTAACTGCCAGATAACTCAGGTATCAAATCAATATCAGGTTCTAGATTGCCTGAGTTAGGTATTTCTATCATTTTTAATAAGCCAGATGATTGCCAAATCACCTCTTAACTTTCTAGATGTTGTCAAGAAAAATGAGTCTCTTGTTTAGAATGTTGAGGTAGTGATAGGTGGAGGGTGGGATTTTAGAGGTCTACTCACACAAAGCTCATGGAAATGATTACTAGAGGGATTATGTTTTTGGACCAAGTGTCCTGTGCTCTTTGCTTTGCCTCCTTCCCTTGACCATGAAATGCTATGTCCATAGAAATATTGCCCTTCCATTTCTTCCCCATCAGTTGCCAGACTTCTTTTTTGGGAGTCCAGTAGTGCTGCTGGGCATTTCTATTGGGCTTATATCCCAAATACCCCAAAGAAATCATAAAGGAAGGAAAGGGCCCCACATGTGCAAGAATGTTTGTGGCTGCCCTTTTTGTAATGGCAAGAAACTGGAAACTGAATGGATGCCCATCAGTTGGAGAATGGCTGAATAAATTATGGCATATGAATGTTATGGAATATTATTGTTCTGTAAGAAACAACCAGCAGGATGGTTTCAGAGAGGCCTGAAGAGACTTACATGAATTGATGCTGAGTGAAACGAGCAGAACCAGGAGATCATTATACACGGCAACAACAAGACTATATGATAATCAATTTTGATGGACATGGCTCTCTTCAACAATGAAATGTTTCAAACCACTTCCAACTGTTCAGTGAAGAAAGCCATATACACCCAGAGAGAGGGATGTGAAATGTGGACCACAACATAACATTTTCATACTCTCGATTGATGTTTGCTTACATTGTGTTTCCTATATCTGATATTTCTTTCTTGTAGATATGATTTTTCTTGCATAACAATGATGTGTGGAAATATGTAAACATATATTCAATTTGTCAAGTATTTTATCATAATTAACATGTAGTGGATATCCTGCCATCTAGGGAAGGGGTGGGGAGTAGGGGGGGAAATTTGTAACAGAAAGCTTTGTAAGGGTTAATGTTGAAGAATTACACGTACATATGTTTTGCAAATAAAAAAAAAATTAAAAAAAACAAAAACAAAAAACAGGACTTGAAACTAGGTCTTCCTGACTCTGAAGCGAACTCTGTAACCATTTCACCACCATGTTTCTCATTCCATAGATTAAGTATCCAATAAATGTTTGAATAAATTGAGAAAAAACAACAACAGCAACAACAACAACAACAACAACAACAACAACAAAACAATAGCGCTGCTGGGAGGGAGGCCACACACAGCTACAGGTGAAAGGGAATGGCTAGGGAGGAGCTTGGAGCAGCTGGAGCTCCCCGGCATCAAAGACCCGTCTTCAGGCAGATGTTCCTGGGAATGAAGGGTGAGGAGGAAAGATCACAGATAGATCAGCTGAATTGGTCTCTGTGGGGAGATTCTCTAAGTTTCCTCTTGGGCTGCAGCAAATGTTTGAAGGTTCTCTTCCTCCTTCTCTTCCTTATCTTTCTCCACATTTAAGGTGCTTCTGGAGTTTTCCATAGTTTTAAACCACTTTAGGCATTTAATATTTAAGAGCATATTGACAGAAAAAGGGTCACTGGCCTGAAACTCTGGACAATGGGATTCTAGTTTCCACTTTGCTATTTGACCTTGGATAAGGAATTTCTCTGTATGAATTTCCCTGTCAAAGGGTGGGTTGGACTGGATGGGCTCTAAATCTCTAATCCTATGAACTAAACAAATGAAAATCAACAGGATGATATGTGCTGGATAATGTATCTTTGTAGTTATACTTACTGTTGTGATGTGGAAATAACATTGAATTTGAATGTAGAAAACTGTATTTAAGTCCTGCCTTTGCCACCTATAAGTCTCTGGGCAAGACACGTATGTTCTGCAAGCCTTGATTTCCTCCTCTGCAAAATGGAGACAGTGACATTTAGACATTTAAGATTGTGGTTATGAGAGAAGTATGCTGTAATACAAGTGTATTGTTTTAACTAAGAAAACAGGGAGAAAGTGGCAATTTTAGGAGGGTATCTAGTGGATCACAGATTTTGAACTGGGAAGGGCTGTGGAGGCCATCTTGTTCAACTCGATCACGTCATAGGACTTCAAATAGAAGGGACCTGAGAACTAATCTAGTCTAATCTTCTTTCATTACAGAGATACAGTGAGGTTCTGCAAGCTTTGATGTTAGTCAGATAGCAAGTAGTAGAATGAAAATTCAAATGCTAGTTTTCTGACACCAAATCAAATGTGCTTTTCACTTTACTACACAAAATATATATTTTCTCCTCTTATAACTGCTTATCATATTTTTAAGTATCACCACACTGGGAGGACCATACGACCATCAGGATTCAAGAAGGTCTTGACAGACTACGCCACTGGGTCAAATCTATAAAAGGAGAGATCCTAAGTTTAATAAATGAAAAATGCAGACGAGCCATCAAGTGAACCATAGACCTCACATGATGCATGAATTCTTTTCCCTTTGAAGCCTTAGTCTGAATTCTTAAAGTCACTGACATCTAGTAAAAATGACAGGAGACATGCTCATTTGAAATTGAATAAAAAAATGAGTTGTGATCTTACTGCAAGATGTCACATTGAATCTCACATTAAGCCCTGTGATATGTAAATAGCCTTTAGTAGTTTACCCAGTTTGACCAAAATCATTTAATACTTGCCTTCAAAATTCACACTGGAATAACTAGACCAATGTAACATGGTGAACTGATATTCTCTTCTCATGTGAACTGGACATATCACTCCAGGATGGATCCACAGACATATTTATGTCTATAGAAGGACAGTTATTTGAGTCAGGATAATAATAATAATAGTAGTAGTAGTAGGTGACATTTATATAAGTGCTTCAAGGTTTACAAAGTGCTTTAAACACATTATCTCTTTGGAACCTCATGATAACCCCAGTGTGGGGAAAGTTCTACAATTCATGTTATCCACATATTTTACAGATGAGGTAACTGAGGCTAAGTGAGATTGGATAACTTGCCCATGGTCACACATACATGTCAAAAATGGGACTTGAATCTAGATCAACAATTCTTTCAACTTATTCCATGACTCTGCCTGCTGGTGAATTATTTGAAGTTCCTTCATTCAGTGCCCTCCCTTTTGTCTCTCCTTCATCCCTATTGCTCCCATCCCCAGCAGTTTACAGATCAGGAAACAGAGAGATCTATAGAATATTAATTAATTGCCCAAGTTCACATTGTTATTGGTGATGGGTATGGGATCTCTTCTGTGTGGACATTCTCTCCAATAATAACATGGATCATAAACCATGCATCATGGTCCATTCTGTGCATCTTCTATCTGTGTCCTCCCATAGATTCTTCATTGGAGCATCCACCTAACATGCAGAGGAACTTCCCTTAGGTTTCTTGACATTACATGGACATCAGTGAAACAAAAGGAAAGTTCACTGGTTACTTTTTGCCTTTACTGTACACTCTAGCATGACATAATTTTTCTTTTTCTGAGTTGTTCAAATGTCTGACAACTCCTATTCCTGAATTTATCTTACATAATTATTGTTTAGTTCCTTTATTGCCCTTTGGGGATTTTATCCTTTTAATTCACACAGGTAGTTACTACTAGATTTGATATTTGAGTTCAGATACTCCTTATTTCAAACAAGTTTTTTTTTTCCTAATAGATCACAGCGGTTTTGGGTCAACTACACATCTCTTGGAAAATGAGGGGGTTGACCAACATTATCTTGCAGGTCCTGTCTGGGAATAGCAATAGAATATTACTTTATGAACTGAACATATTTTTCCAGGATGAAGCTATTGACATAATTGTATATGAAGGACTTGAGCCAATCAGGATCAAAGAACTGAATATAAAGAATTCAAAATTGTGGCTTCTGCTTTGCAAACTAGAAGGAACACCATGATTCTATAAATAATCATAAATAACCCACATAATCAGTAATTCTTCACACATCAAAACCATCTTTGATCACATGGATTAAAAGCATAAGGTTCTAAAGACTTTTTGTAGTTCTATTTCCATTATAGATGGCAGAGTAGGGGGTATACTATGCATCTCTTTGTCTTCCTTAATGCATCAGTTAGAGCGTAGAGCAAACCTGTCTACCAGGGTTTCAATAAATATTTACTAAGTATTTATTATGTGTCAAGCATTGTGCTAAGGGCTGGGGATAAAAAAAAAAAGAGGCAAATACATGGCCCCTTACCTCAAGGAGTTCACATTCCAATGAGGCAAACAATATGCAAATTATTTACATACACAATTTATATGGTATAAAAAATGAGAGATGATCTCAGAGAGAAGGCATTAACAAGATTTCGCTTATTGTAAGAAAGGTCTCTTTTAGAATATGAGTTGTGAAATGAATCTTTTTTTATTAAAGCTTTTTATTTTCAAAACACATGCATGGATAATTTTTCAATATTGACCCTTACAAAATCTTGTGTTCCAAATTTCCTCTCCTTCCCCTCATTCTCCTCCTAGATGGCAAGTAATCTAATATATGTTAAACATGTTAAAATATATATGTTAAATCCAATATATGTATACATATTTATACAATTATCTTGCTACATAAGGAAAATCAGATCAAAAAGGGAAAAAAATGAGAAAGAAAATGAAATGCAGGCAAACAGCAACAAAAATAGTGAAAATGCTATGTTGTGATCCACACTCAGTTCCACATTCCTCCCTTTGGGTGTAGATGGCTTCATCACAAGACCATTGGAACTGGCCTGAATCATTTCATTGTTGAAAAAAGTCATGTCCATCAGAATTGATCATCGTATAATATTGTTGCCATGTACAGTGATCTCCTGGTTCTGCTCATTTCACTTAGCATCATGTGAACTGAATCTTGAAGGAAGCCAAAAGGTGGAGGTTAGGAGAGAGAACATTCTAGACATGAAGGACATTTAGTGAAAAGTGAGAGATGGAAAATTACATGTGAAGAACAGCAAGAAAGCCAGTGTCAATGGACTCATAAGATAAAAAGAGAAGGAAAGTGGAAGAAGACTAGAAACTTCATGACCAGGGACCATAAGACCATCAGAGAATTTTATATTTAATCATGGAGGAAATAGGGGGCTGTTAGAATTTATTGAGAAAGGGAATGACATGGTTTGACCTGTACTCTAGGAATATCACTTTGATAATTAAGTGCAGATAAAGAGATATATATGTGAGAATTTACAAGATTTGACAACAGGTTAAATATGGAAAGGCATGGTATGAGATGATGATGAGTTAAGGATGAAGTATAGAAAGAGAATGGAAAAGGTCCAAGAACAAAGCTTTGGAGAATCTTCATGGTCAGTGAATTTGACTCAGAGGATGATCCAATGATTTAGGAAAGAATACCCAGGAGTGGTCAGAGAGGTAGGAGGAGAACTAGGGGACACCGGTGTCTCCCATGTCTGGAATGCAATTCTTCTAAATATACTTTCATATTCATCATGCACGAGAAAGAAAAAAACAAGCAAGAAAACAACAACAAAAAGGTAAAAATACTATTCTTTGATCCATCTTCAGTTTTCATACAAACTCTCTAGATGCACCTGGCCCTTTACATCTCAAGTCTATTGGAATTGGACTTTACATTCTAAGAGGTGAACTCAACATATACAGGGCAGTGTTTCTCAGGAAAGGGACTTTAGTCTGATGGGAGTCTGGACCTCTCTAAGTCTCAGTTTCTTTCATCTGTGAAATCTGACTCAATTAATTTAACAATTTTAAAATAACTATTAAATATAGTTTAACCCTATACTAAATGTGATCATAGTCCTGAGAAGACCCAAGTCAATTGTTTTGTTTTTGGAGCACGTGAATTCTGATCTTGATTCTCTCTTCTAAATTAGTGGGACAGGGGCAAATCTCCCTTTCAGTTTGGGCCTTAGCTTTTCCTTGAGTCCAGCAAGGGTAATAATACTTGCTTCCTCTATATCTTGGGGGTAGGGGAGCCCAGTAGAACTAAAGCAATAATATTTGTAGAACTGTTTGAAATCCTAGAGTGAAAGTGGCTATAAAACTGTTAACCCCTTCTTTTAATTTGCACCTGTGAAAATGAAAATTAAGTTCATTTATTTGTTCTGGGAGGTAATGACCACTGGGAGATCCAGCTGTAATTAGATTCTTAACTAAATGGAACTATTCAAGAACTTTCTAATTAGGCTGAGCCTCATCCAGACATATATTATAGGCAGTTCTGGATGCCCACAAGCAACTAGGTGGTGCTGTGAACAGTATTAGCCTTGGTATAAGGAATTATATTAGCAGATATTTATATATTGTTTTTGGATAGGTGGAATTATTAATCCAATTTTATAGTTGAGGAAACTGAGACTAACATAGGTAAGATGATTTGTCTAGCATTAGAAACTGTTGGAGGCTGCATTTAAACTCAGGTCTTTCTGTCTCTGGGTCCAGTACTCCATCCATTGTGCACCTTCTGGAAGATTAGAATTAAAATCCAGCTTTAGACACTTCTCAGCTGTATGACTTCAATCAATTCCCTAATCTCTTTCAGTCTACTCATTTTTTTCTTCTGTAAAATGGGTGATTATAGTAGCACCAACATTCTAGGGGTGTTGGTTAGGTCAAATGGGAAAACACACACAACAAGTTTGCAAATTGTAATGCACTAGCTATCATCATCACCATCATCAACATTAATATCAATATTATTGGAGGGTTAAATGAAAATTTTAAGATTATTTTTAAGGTTAAACATCAAAATCTCAGAATTTTGGGCATTCATACATATTTTTACTGAATATTAGTATAACACATATCCATTAGTTTCATATGTTAAAGGCAATGAACTTTTGATAAACTGTACTCATTCTATCTCCTTCCTCAGATCCGATGTCTCTTTGCTGCTTGTTCTGAAAACCAAAATGGCAGCTAAAAATCAGAGGATGATAGGATCATAGATTTAGAAGTCAGTGGTACCTTGGAAGCCATAAAGTCCAAATTTCTCATTTTCTGGAGAAGAAATTCTCTCTGATTGCCATCTCTTGATTAAATCAAAATGGAAAATGGAAAATGGTATCATATTTTCTTCCCTGCTATCCTTGTAGGTCTGAAATATTCAAATTTCAAATTCAGATAACAAGGGAAAATATTGGAGAAGATTTTGCAATAATGGCCCATAATTTGCTATCTGAAATTGCCACTACTAGGGCTTGAATGATATCCCCACTTAGCTATTATAAGAATCTATGGACCCATGAGACGTTGGAAAGTCCTAAACTTTCCTCTCTTTGGACAAAATATAAATCTTGTGGACATATTGATAAATAGATCTGGGCACATTTTACAATCTCTTAGTTATTTGCCAATTTGAATGAAAACCAAACAGGATTATATATTTGGGTAGTAAGGAAACCTTTCTCTCTCTAGTGATATAAGTCGCACTGGATGGATGTATAACCTGCCTTCTCTATGCTATACATGAAATCAATCTTCCTTAGGGTATTGTAGACATTTTGTGAAATTATATGGACAGTTTGGAATGGAGAGCGAAATCTTAACCCCAAATCTTCCATTTGTATTCTATTACGATGTGATCATGGATAAGCTGTTTCAAACTGGGCAATTATTCCATTCATCTACAAAAAAGGATGAAAAGTCTAAGCTCAGAGTGCCAATATGTTTTGCTTTTCTAAGTGTACTCATGTTGGATTTTCAATGTCCATCGTGTATATGCTTAATAATTCTCTGTTATGATGGTCTTCAGTACATTTTTGGAGTTCAAGAAATGTCAGTCACCCAACAAAAGCATTTACTAAGCACCCACTATGTGCCAGGCACCATGCTAGGTAATAGGGATGCAAAGGCAAAAATGGAACATTCTATACAATCAAAAATGTTACATTCTGCAACACCCTAAATTTGGATACCATAGTAGGCATTAAAATTGGGGAAAGTCTTAGTGTAAGAGTCTTGAAATCAGGACAAACCCAGACAAATTCTACCTTTAGCGCTTATTAACTGCATAAGTATTCACAGGTTACTCAAATCTTCTGAGCTCAGTTTCCTCAACTCAAAAGGGAGGAAATAATATCTGTGGTATCTACTTCATAAGATGGCGAGAATCAATTGAAATTATGTATGTCAAGTGATTTTCTGTCTTTAAAGAACCTTATAAGCAATAATAAGAGCTAGCAGTTTGCTAAGCACTTTACGACTATAATCTTATTGTATCTGTACAACAACCCTGGGAGGTAGGTGCTATTAGTATATTTCTTAGAGATGAAGAAATT
The DNA here is from genome assembly GCA_023553655.1 of Myrmecobius fasciatus. Lineage (NCBI taxonomy): Eukaryota > Metazoa > Chordata > Mammalia > Dasyuromorphia > Myrmecobiidae > Myrmecobius > Myrmecobius fasciatus. The sequence continues at coordinate 437,547 of JAJPUD010000346.1, forward strand.
GAAGCAAAGGTTTAAATGACTTGCCAGTATGAGGCTGGATTTGAACTCATATCTTCCTGACTTAGACATAATGTTGTGTCCACTGCACTATCTAGATACCAGATAATGTTCCTAAACTTTATGTGAGTGAATGAAAGAACTATTGTGGACCATTAAAAAATCTACCTTTATTAATCTTAAAAACATAGAGTGGAATGAATTTATTTAGGTGCAGACTAGAGACTAGACCTGTGATTTATTTTCCCAATGAAGAAACTGCCTTTCCCAATAAAGCACTCTCCTCTGTAACTGACAGCTGTAGAGAGGTATGTGAGAGCACTGAAAATTCTAAAAGGTTGGAGAGAGAGCAGGTTGGGCAAACTGGAAGTTAGGGTGCTGATTGGTCCTGATGCTAAGAGGGTACAATTCAAATATAGCCTTAGACTATCAGTGTAATCTGGACAAGTTGCTTAACTTCTTCTTTTTGGCTCTGAAGACTATAATCTCAAAAGATTGTCTTGTTTGGGAAGAGCTCCCTGTATAAATAAAATCACAGATATTACCCGAAGCCAGAATTATAGATTTATAGATTCTCAGGGTTAGATAAGACTTTCTGACCATCTCATCCAATAAAGACTTGAAAACACCCTTGTACAATGTCCCTGATGAGTGGCCTTCAGTACGAGTGATCCTGCTGTCCCCTAAACATGGACCATCCACTTCACAATAGCTCTAAGTATTAATAAGTCAAACCCAAATATGCTTTGCTGCAACTACCGCCCATTGTTCCTGGCTCTGCTCTCTGGGGGCCACACAAAACAAATTTAATCCTTCTTCCACATAAAGTTATCCATCCCTTCAAAACACCATTTGACAGGGTTCCACTTGCCTTTACAAATATGGGAAAGCTGGTTGCTATTAATACTTTAATAACTTTGTGTTTAGAGAAGACTATTAATTCATTACCAAGGTCATGTCTCAAGGTGCCTCTGACCAAGATTGTGGAGGTGAAGAGGAGACACTGACTCACAAAGGAACTAATGACTTTCCTAAGTCCATTCAGCAAGTCATAGATTGAGCCTGGATTAAAAATCCAGCTTCCTGCCAGCCAGGAGACATTTCTCCCACCCCCAACAAACCAGTCAGTCTCCAGGCTGCTGTTTGTCTGGGCAAATGACTTTGTCTGGATTCCTATCAAGGCCAGGGATGCTTGTCACCAGCAAAAGCAGGAAATTTAAAATGGTCAAGAGGCATCTGACATCAAATCCATTCTAGGATGTGTTTTTATAAAACAATAAAGGACTTGGAGCTTCCTCAGGGTTAAGGACCAAAATGGAACATGACCTGAAGCCAGAATAGTACTTATTGGAAAAGTTGCCTAGAAACTGTGCATGGGACAAGACTGTGCTTACATGTATCACAGGGTGACAAGAGTTTCTGCTATCTAACTTCTTATAGCCCAGGCTTAAAAAATATCTTTTTATGTGCCAAGGATTTTTATATCCTTTGTTTTTATGGAACTCGTGCTTCAGAAAACAAAAGACCAATGGAACTTGACATGTCTAGATGACGAGTCTTCACTGTGGGTGATTAGCCTTCCACTTTTTGTAAAGTATATTGGGAAGAAATTAGAAGAGATCTTAATTCTTTGCATCCCAAGTGTTGGGGACAGTGTGGTATAAATGATAATAATTATTATTAACCACTAATAATGCATTTGTATAGCACTTTAAAGTTTGCTAAAATTTTTGCCTATATCATCTCATTTGATTTTCATAACTGTCGTTTGACACAGATGATGTCATAATCCTTATTTTTCAGATTAAGGCATCTGGGAGATTAAGTGAGTAGCTTGGGGCATCCATGAGATGGGGCTTGAACTTTGGACTTCCTGACTAGCATGCCTTCTACCGTGTCACCCACTGATCTTTAGTAGAGGGAATGTTGAGGGAACTAAGATTCCTGTCCCAGATTTGCTACCATGAGTCTCAGTTTTCTCATTTGTAAATTTAGGGATTTGGAGTAAGACCAGTTAACTAAAAAGCACTTAATAAGTATCCATTTCTAGGAAATGAATACAGAAACAAAAAAGGAAACAAACTCTGCTCTCAGGAAACATTCTAATGAAAGAGATATGATGTACATAATTAAATGATACAAAATATGTGAGGAGGCAGTAGTTACAGAATATCTCAGAAAAAGGCTTTGGATAGTAGGTGGCAAGTAAACTGCAAGTTTGGAAGGAAGCTAAGGATTCTAAGAAGTGGAAGTGAGGAGGGGCTACATGCTAGACCTACCGGTTCAGCCAGTGGAAAGGCTTGGAAATAGAGTCTCAAGTGAGGAACAGGAAGATCTGTTTGAGTGGACATTAGAGTTTAGGATTGTGTGAGAATGCTGGAGGTATAGGAAGAAGATAGGTTGGGAGGGCTTTAAAAGTCAAACAGGTGCATCTCTAATGCTAGAAGTAATTGTCGTTTTTTGAGTGTGAGAACTTCATGGTGCGATCTGCATTTTAGGAAAAGCTGTGTGGAGATTGGATTAGAGAGGGACGAGAAGGCATAAAGATTGGTCTTGGGGTTTGTAAGTTTTTGATGCTTTCAAAGTGGAAGCAAGGAACAATGATACAAAATTGTTTCACTGTCCTACTGGTCTGTGTTCTGGTACTATACATGTAGGGCACCTGTTTCTTCATGACCAGTACTAATCCTTTCCACCCTGGAACTGTGACCTGGAGCTGGGCAATGGGCAACAGAACTTTGGCTTCCCATCCTGTGCTCCCAGTGTGAGTACAAAGGTTCCCTGGGACTTGCTTATATAGGTTTTCAGTTTCCTTACTGTACCTGGATACTGGGCTTCTTCTTCATCACTGCAGTCACAGCTTAGTACTGTAGTCACCACCCAGTGCCAATGGATTTCCTTGCCAACATCTTATTCCTTTCCCCTCCATGGTTTTTAGAGCTCTTGTTTTCCTAAACTTCTCTGGGATGGAAAAATGATTTACTGTGACTTTTTCTTGCCTTTTTTGCTTAAAATTCAGTTTTGCATTTTTTTCTGTGGCCACTGTAAAAGGGTTTGGGGAAAACTTTGGTATTTGTGACCTCTCATTTTGCCATCTTAACTTTGTCCCAGTATCTATATCTTAAACATAATCTAAATCTCCTATTATGCTCACCATGTCACAGATACACAAGAAAATCTTGTTAAATGGAGGAAATGACAAAATCCTAGAACTAAAGGACAGTCAATGTGTTTTGATTATGGAATCAAAAAAGATTGTGAACCTTAGACCAATGGCTGTCAGAGACTAGGAGCCACCTGATTGTATTCATAATATTTTCGAATACAAGCACTGTGATCTCTGATTCTTTGGTTCACAGAATCACAAAGATGGAGAAGACTTCCAGAGGTCATATAGCCCAAACCATTCTTTATTAAGAATTACTTCTGAGAAGAAATGATTATCTAGCCTTTGTGTTGATTTCTAAATGAAGGACCTCAGCTCTTCTGAGGCAGCTTATTTTACTCAGGGATAGCTTTACCGTTAGGTTCCTGTTTTGATGGGTCTGGAAGTCATCAAACATTAATTTCTAAATCTATAAGCTGAGGGTGATAATAACTCAAGGAATCATTTTGAACAATAATTAAGATTAGTCAGAAAGCCCTTTTCAGAAAAACATAACTTGAGCCAATGCTGACTAATTATGATATGATTTTGTTCTCCATAGGAGTTAGTTATTAAATGAATTGAAGTGCCTAGATTTACAAATTAGTCTAGATTATTTTTTAAGAAGGCTGGCAATGTTTACAGGACTAAAAAGTAGAGGATGATTTCTCTCTTGCTCATAACATTTCATATATTAATTCATGTGTTTAGTCCACCAAATTGCATAAACATTTAATAAACAGCTACTTGGTACAAAGCATTTTGTTAGGTCAATGCAGAGACAAAGTTTTAGATAAGACAATGAATTTTATTCTCTTTCAAAAGCATCTTGCCTTGTTGTACCCCAGATAAATCATTATTTAGATGATTTTTTTTGAAACTGTAACTCTACTTCTAACCTTACCTCCCTATTAACCATTGGCAGAGTCCTGCACTATATGAGATGACTCTTGGCAGATGCTGTACTTTTATAGCTGGGCAGGTTACAATATAATGATCCAGGTGTTGAATTGGTTTTATTTTTATTTGTTGGTGCTGATAAATTTATTATTCATTTCCTCTCAGGTGCCCTGGAATTGCTTTTTAGGAGGTCCACTATTATAGCCTCTGGATGCATCTGTAATGTTATTAAATTAATAGGGGTAGATATTTAGAAAAACATAGCAGAGACTGTCCTAATAAAAGGAAGAAACTCACAATATGAATTCAGGGAAAGAAAAGGGGAGAAGAGGGGAAAAAGAAGGAAGAGCTGAAGGAAAAAAAGGGTAAAAGAAGTAAAGAAAGAAATGAAGAAAGAAAAGAAAGGGTAAGGAAAATAAAATAGAAAGAAAGGGAAATGAAAGAAAAAAAAGATCAAAAGGGAAAATAAAAAGGAAAAGTAAATTAAAGAGAAATCAAAAAAAGGAAAGAGGAAGAAAGAAGCAGAGAGGGGAGAGGAGAAAGACACACACACAGAGTAAGAGAGAGA
>JAJPUD010000346.1:442556-466476 GCA_023553655.1 Myrmecobius fasciatus
TAGAGATGGAGACAAAGTCAGATAGAGGTGAAACAAAGCCTGGAAGTGGTGGAGTGGTGGAAGGGGAATTTGGGTCCTCTTCTCCTACCTAAGAAGACACTTAAAATATAAGAGATTCCATTAAAAATGGGCCTTCTTCCTCCTCCCCCTAGTCTAGTCACACTAACCCTCAGGAAACAGTAAAACACCCATCATTGTCCAAGCTGCCATTATCTTACATTTGCCTCCTACTCAGAAGAATGTATAATTTAATCTCCATGATAAATTGTACCTGCACATCTCAATTTGCTTCAGCATTTCCTCCTCAGAGACTCCAGTCTCTGTCAAGAACACACACTTTGTTTCCTGTGATTTTGTAAAAGCCATGTCCTTATCACCTTCTATAATGAAGAGCATTTCAAAACATTCTTTAATTTTGCTGACACTTTACCAATTCCCCCTTTAATAAAAAAACAAAACAAAACAAAAAAACCAAAAAACCTTTTACTTTTTCTTGATTCAGGATCTCACCACATTGTTCAGCTGTAGTCTTCTTCCCTCTCTTAAATCTCGAAGCAATAGTTTATTGTCTTTTCCTAGTTGCTGCAGTAGAGAGAGTGATGGATCTAGAGTCCAGAGCACTTAAATTCAATTTCAGCACTAGACACTTATTAGCTATGGAATCATAGGCAAGTAAATTATTTTGTTTTTTGTTTTTTGTTGTCCTCTCAAACCTGTGGTTTATGCCCATCTTGAACCATCTGGGTCTTTCCCACTGGGTGCCTACAATGATTTTCAAGACTTCTTTTGTTTATATTTTTGTCCTTTATCTTGCTGCAAATCATTTTCTCTAGACTTTTCAAATTCAGCCAATAGCAAAAAGAAAAAGCAAGAAAAAAGAAAAATAAAAAAGATAAAATAATAAAAACTCAAGGGTTGAAATCTGACCAAACAGCTTTATTCAACAGAGGCTTTCAGAAGAAGATGACAGTAATGTAAATCACACTATTCAAGCCAAACTTGCATCTCACTAAGCACTTTGTAATGGGCGGGCCACTGACCTCTAAGCGGAAGAAGATGGTTTTCAACGCCTGTGTTCCAGTGAGTTGAACATGTGTTCAAGGTATATGAAATATGGAACAAGGCAAGAAAGAGCATATGCAGGCTAAGAATCCATTATTTGTCTTTGGAAACTTTTTCATACTGCTTTTAAAATAACGAGTCCCACTTTGTTGGGTTCTTGCTATCCTCCAAATCTTACCCTGAGGCTTCCTCATGGTCTAGAGAACTCCTGGAGCTCTGGATGCTGATGCTGATGCTGATACTGTTGCCAGGAGAGGACAAATTTGAACAGATTCTACCAAACTTCTAAAGCTTTAAGTACATACCTGGCAAATCAGCCTAACCAAATGATTAAGGAGATTGATTATGAAGCAATAAGGGTTGTTTTTTTTTTTTTTTTAAAGACACAGCAATTCATAAAGAGCTATTTAATAAAAAAAAAAACAAGACAGAAGGACTTACAATGGAACTGGTAGATTTATGCTATTAGCGATTGAAGTACTCTGTGTTCAGGTATTCTACTCTCAGAATTCTGGCCAAACCAGGGCATATGCTGCTCCCCATATAAGAGATTCCATTTCCCACCTCTGGGCCATTATAGAAACTGTTCTTCCTTATCTCTGCCTCAATAATCTTCAGCTTTCCTCAAGATGCAGCTCACATATCAGTTTCTGCATAAGTCCAGTTCTGTTTTCATTGGTTCCTAGTGCTCTTCTTTTGAAAAAAAAATAGCCATCTATTGATTTTGTTTCTGTCTTGTTCTTTTTTTGCTTCAAGTTCTTTTTGTTTCTGCTATTTTTTTAGGTAATTGAGGTTAAGTGACCTGTCTTAAGTGACCAGCTACTAAGTTTAAGACTCATTACCTGTGCTCATGGTTTACTTGTAAAGAAAGACAAGCTCCTTGAAGGCAGGGGTCATTTTATTTATTTTTTGTCCTCCCAGAACAAAATATAGAACTAGTACTTAATAATCAACTGTTCAATGAAGGACTATTCTAAAACATTTTGATATGTACTTAAAATGGGAAGAGCCAACCTGATGTAGGTACATAGAATAATGGAAAGAGTTCTGGGCCTGGAATCAGGAAAACTCATCTTCCTGAGTTTAAATCTGGCTTCAATTTAACCATGTTTGCCTCAGTTTCCTCATATATAAAATGAGCTGGGGAAGAACCACTTTGATATTTGCCAAGAAAAACTGAAATCGGGTCATGAATAGTAAGACACAATTGAAAATCACTATACAACACAACCAAAATAGGGGTGAAAACAGTATCTCCTTCCGAGGTGTTGTGAGAATAAAATGAGTTAATATTTGTCAAGTGCTTTGTAAACCTTAAGCTTTTCTTTCTTTCTCTCTTTTTTTTTGGTGAAAATACTAGCTATTATCATTATATAGTGATGGGTTTTGAAGCATTAAGTCCCCAGAAGGCATCATTTCATATTCTTCTTGACTTTTTCTGAAATCCCCAATAGCACAAATGTGCCAATTTCCATTTCATTTCCTTTTTTATGTCTTGGCAAGCTTCAGGCTCTCTCATGCCATGTCAATTAATGGAACATAGCAAGGTCCCACATCTGTATCTAAGAAGAAGGCAGAGGCTGAGGGCAAAGAAAATAGTTAGGAAAAGAGGAGGAAATGGGAGGAAGGGAGACAAATGGAGAGAGACTTGCAGTAAGATCTCCACAGATATTTTTTCCAAACATTCCATACACATAAGACATTCTTCTCCTTTTAAGAGATCACAGACTATGTTTCCAGTGAATGATGAGCATTATTATAATAGCTGGGAATCCCAAGAGATTAATTTCATTTGGATAACTAGAATGGGGTGTCTGTCTAATGTCTCTAAATGCTGTGAGTTTGCAAATGTTAGCTAGGAATCCCCAAAGGTGAGACAATATTTTGTCTCCCATATTATTTTAGTGCCTGCCTTAGTCAAGAGTGGAATGAGTAGCAAACTCCCAAATATTGCATGAGAATGGCTGAAAAATCTTGCCAGTGCTAGAATATCTTCTGTCACTGTCAGGTTCCAGAGACTGAGACTTGTATTTGTGTATTCCTTAGCTGAAGACAGCATTTACACAAGGATCTAATTAAAGCATCAACTATGTGACCTGAAAATACAGCGACTCATTGCAAGGATCAATAATCAAATATTGCTTAAATTTGTTCTGTGTATAAAGTGGTGTGACAAGCATGAGAAGGGACATGAAAGTTAGGTAAGATTTGGTCCCTTCTTTCAATCATTCAATCAAAAAATATTTCTTAGCCACTTGCTGTGTGCCAGGAACTGTGGTAGCATTTGAAATATTAAGGCAAAAATGAAATATTCTCGACTCTTAAAGAGTTTACATACTACCAAGAAAAAAAATATACAAATGTACATATATGTATATACTCATCCCTATGCATACTAACAAGTATATATATATATATATATGTTTATTTATATGTACATATATATATATATATGGTTTTTATGGGAATTAGAAAATACCTATTCAAGAAGGTGATGTTTGAGTTGAGATTTGAAGTAAACTAGGGATTCTAAGATGCAGATGTAAAAGTCAGGCCTAGGGGATACTCTATTGAAAAGCTTGGGTGGGTGTGGGGGAAGAGGGAGCAAGCATTTGAGTGCTCTGTTCATTATACCAGGTTTTCCTCAACTTTTTCCACTCATGACCCCTTTTTGCCTGAGAAATTTTTATGTGACCCTGGATCTATAGGCATATAAAATAGGCATAACCATCAAACATTTACTAATAATAAATTATAAAGAAATTTATGCACATATTGTATGTTCAGAATCAGTAAAGTTGCATGGTACAATTTGGGAAGCACTACCAGAAATACCTCGGATTCATTATGTGTTTCATTTTGAATTAATTTTTGGTTGTTGCATGTTCAGAAACCTTTTACTATTGCCAATTATTTTGTGACCTCCACATTTAGTTATATGATCCCATATGGAATTTCAACCAAACAGTTTAAGAAACTTTGCACTATACCAAGTAGCTGGGGAACAAGAAATAGAGTGTCATGTGTGAGGAAAGACAAGGAGAATAATTTGGATGAAGCATTAAGTATATGAAGGAGAGAGATATATCACAATATTAGAAAGTTAAATTGGAACTGGATTAAGAATGTCTTTGCATTTTGGTTTGAAGCACAAATGGAAGAGTTTACATTTGACATTAAAGGTCATAGGGAGTCACAGGTATTCATTGATCAGTGGAATGATGTTATCAGAACTGTGTTCTTAAAAAATGCATTTTAGTAATGTGCAAAACACAAACACACTTGTGATTATTAGCAAATAATACTTTCTCTGGAAGGTAAACAATGAGGGTTGTAAGAGATCTGAAAAGGATAGAATAAAAATGGCAGACATGATAAGGAAACCAAGATGAATATGGGGATGGATAAAAAGAAGTATATATGTTTTTTGTTTGTTTTTTTGTTGGTCCTTTCTCTTCTTTCTTTTTATTTATTAAAACTTTTTATTTGTAAAACATATGTATGGGTAATTCTTCAACATTAACCCTTACAAAGCTTTCTGTTACAAATTTTCCCCCCTACTCCCCACCCCTCCCCTGGATGGCAGGATATCCATTACATGTTAATTATGTTAAAATACTTGACAAGTCGAATACATGTATACATATTTTCACACTTATTGTTGTGCAAGAAAAATCGTGTCTACAAGAAAAAAATATGAAAAAAGAAACACAATGCAAGCAAACATCAATAGAGAGCATGAAAATGCTGTGCCATTGTCCACACTTCACATCCCTCTCTCTGGGTGTATATGGCTTTCTTCACTGAACAATTGGAACTGGTTTGAAACATTTCATTGATGAAGAGAGCCATGACCATCAGAATTGATCATCATATAGTATTGTTGTTGCCTAGTATAATGATCTCCTGGTTCTGCTCATTTCACTCAGCATCAGTAAGTATATATGTTTTTAATGACTTTTAATCATCAGGACTAGATAAGCTGTATTACAGATGTCAAATATAACTTGTGTTTGATACCTGAAGTTGTATCACTGATATTTGAAAATCATGAAGAGTTAGAGGAACATTTTAGGAACAGAGAAGGAAAATATTGCCATTTTCAAAAAGCAGAAGAAAAAGGGTTTGGCAAAGCATAAGTGAGTTAATTTGACTTTGAGTCTTGGCAAAATTCCCAAATGTCACATTAAATGAAATGGCTCACAAACATCTATCAAACTGAAGATCATCTTCTTTTTCCAGGTATTCTAAACTGGTAGATCACTTATGGGCACAATCTTTAGGCTTTTATGCTTTATAGACACAACTGACTAACATTTTAGAAGTGCTTGATAATGTTTTTCAATCTCTTCTTTCAGACAAGATGGAAAGATGTGGACTACAGGATACTATGGTTTGGTAAATTTGGAACCGAATGAATATCTGGATCTAAAGATTAGTTTTGAAGGGTTCTGAGTTCTCCATCTGAAATTATCTTCCATGTTGGATCCTATATTTAAATGTGAATTCCTTGTGGGAATAGACTGTGTTTTACATTTTTTTTTGTATTTCTTTTGCTTAGGACAGTTCCTGGAACAACTTAAGCCCTTATTAAATGCACTATATCTGAAAACTGACCAGGAGATATCCTAATTTGAAGTTTATCATGGGGTAAATCTTACACTAGCTGTGTGAGCCTGGTCAAGCCACTTAACCATGTTTGCCTCAGTTTCTTCACCTGTAAAATGAGTTGGAAAAGGAAATGCCAAACCACTCCTGTATTTTTTCTATGAAAACCCCAAATAGAGATATGGAGATTTGGACAAAATTGAACTGCAACAACAACTACCACAACTAGAACCATAACCATCTTAGTCTCAGGAGATAGAATTAAGAGCAAAGATACAATTCAAGAAAGATAGTGACTTGAAGGAATGAACAGTTTCTTAACAGTTGGTGCAATTTCAAAGTGGAATGAATTTCCTTGGAATTATAAAAGTTCTGCTCAGCACAGGTCTTTAAGGGGTTATGTGGTTGATGGAGCATTAGGCTTAGAATGAGGAAGCTCTGAATTTGAATTCCACCTCAGATATTTACTCTTTGTGTGATCTTGACCAGTCATTTTACACCTTTCTGGGACACAGTTTCCTCTTCTGTAAAATGAGGTGGAACTGGAAGACCTCTAAACCCCCTACCAGCTTTAAATCCAAGTTTCTACCATTTGTCAGGTAAGCTGTAGAGAAAACAATCTTGTTCAGGCATATTTTGGACTAAATGTACTATAAAAGCCTGTGATTTTGAGTGGAAACAGGAAAGGTCAGTTCTGGCAAGGAGGGTAGGCTGGGGCTGATTGAGGAAGGCAACCGGGCAATTCTCCAACCTTGTGGGTTAACCATTGGTTCCATTGGAGGGAGCTTACCCACTGTTCATCCTCTATAGCATTGGGACTCTAAAGGCCTGGCCTAAAAAGCCTGAATACAGCACTGTTTTAGGCCTCAAGGACACTAAGATGAAATAGGCATAATCCTCCTGTCATCACAGAGTTCACAATTCCTTTCAGTTTTGAGATTCTCAAGGGCCACAATAAATAAAGTCAATGAAGGCAGGGACATATTTCTTCCTTTGAAAAGAATACAATTAAGCCTTGGGTGCCTGAGGAGGGAATAAAAAATGTATTAACAGGATAGACCTTAGAGATCAGCTAGTCTAACCTCCCATTTTTCATAGGAAGACATCTGGGGAGATGAAATAATCTCCCTATTACCATAGGACTAGTAAATAGCCAAATTTGAAATAAAAACTAGGTATTCAGACACCTAATCCTGCTAAGTCCCATCCTTTCCTTCCTCTTGGAGACGTGTTCTCTTTTTTAGGGATGCTTGTTTAATTACTCCCTCTTAATACTTCTGTGCTGTCTTTATATTAGCTTCAAACCAAAGCTGTAACTGAGAATTTTGGCTGTTCAGGGTGAATAATATAAGCCATTCCTGGGGCAAAGACTACAAATACTCCCATGGGTAAACTCACATCAGAAAGCTATGGAAGGGGAAGGAGCTGCTGAGGGAGATGAGAGAACCAGCAGGTTAGGGAATAGCTCACTATTAACAAGCCATTTGGCAACTTTCTGTTCTAATTATTCTTGCTAATTAAGTGCTAAGTTCAGTTGCTTCTTCACTGTTAAAGGACTGCTTTTTAGCCCCTCAAAATGTTGGAACCCTTGAACAAAGTCTCCTTCATCCAGCCCTAGTTATGATTCTGCTTTAAATTCATTATAAGTACATATTTACTTTTTCAAAGAGGCTTTTATCTAGTATTTCTGTGTACAGAGAATGAAGAAGCTAAAGCATTCTCACACCAACAAAGAGAAGATGAACAAGAGCAAGTACATCTAACAACTGGGAAATCCAAAGAAAAAATATTTATGAAGTATCTATTATATGCAAAAATCTATGTTAGACACTGGGGATACAAAGGCAAAATGAAAAATAGTCCCTTCCCCAAAGAGTTTACATTCTATTAAGGAAACTGTATAAACACATATATACACATATATAAGCATATTCTATATATGCATGTATAAAAATTAATTGTATATGCATATAAGAGAATTTTGTATATACACACCCCTACATATATGTGTATATATAGAAAGATATCTCTTCCACATCATGACTTTCTCCATCATGATTCTGATATATCTTGGGTCAACATAAGAAATTTAATAGAAATTTTTGGGGAGTTTTAGAGAAGCTGCAAATGGCATGCGAAGGCCAGCAGACAACACAGAAAAAAATTTACAAAGTCAGATATGTACAAAATATATGTATGGTATTGTATGATATCTACATATATTTATTTCTTAATATCATAATAATTCACACTTTCCTTGTACAATGGGATGGTCAAAATTTTTGCCATGCATATTCCAGATTGTAGGAGTACTACTCCCCTAACCCTTACAATGTGGAAGGAATAATTGTATTTAAAAATTGGACAGCTGCTAAATCACTACTGATTAGAGAAACGAAAATTAAGACAACGCTTAGGTATCACCATGCACCTCTCAGATTAGCTAAAATGACAGGAAAAGATAATGATAGATGTTGGAGGGGATGTGGGAAAACTGGGACACTGATACATTATTTGTGGAGCTGTGAACTGATCCAAGCATTCTAGAGAGCAATATGGAACCATGCCCAAAGGGCTGTCAAACTGTATACTCTAGTCCAGCAATATCTTTCCTGAGTCTGTATCCCAAAGGGATCATAAAAAAGGGAAAAGTGCCCACATGCACAAAAATGTTTGAAGCAGCCCTTTTTGTAGTGGCAAGAAACTGGAAACTGAGTGGATGCCCATCCATCATTAAGGGAATGGTTGAATAAGTCATGGTATATGAATGTTATGAAATATTATTGTTCTATAAGAAACAACCAGGAGGCTGGTTTTAGAAAGGCCTGGAGAGACCTACATGAACTAATGCTAAGTAAAATGAGTAGAACCAAGAGGATATTGTACATAGCAAAAAGATTATGTGATGATCAACTGTGATGGACGTGACACTTTTCAACAATGAAAGGATTCAGGCCAATTCCAATAGACTCATGATGAAGAAAGCTATTTGCATCCAGAGAGAAGACTGTGGGAACTAAATATGGATCACAATATAGTTTTTTCACTTTTTTGTTGTTCTTTGCTTTCTTTTTGTTTTCTTTTTTTTATCTGATTTTTCTTGTGTAGAAAGAAAAAAATGGAAATATGAATAGAAGAATTGCACAGGTTAAATCTATATTAGATTATTTGCTGTCCAAGGGAGGGAGTGGGGAAAAGGTAGGGAGAAAAATTAGAATACAAGGTTTTGCAAGGGTGAATGTTGAAAATTATCTTTACATGTATTTTGAAAATAAAAAAAAACTATTATTTTTAAAAATGGAGAACTGACACTGAGCCAAGTATACTATGTTCTAGGCTACATAGGGGTTTTACAGATGATTTCTTACTGGCAACAACATGCCTCGGATCCATTGAGGACAGCAGGAACTTCAAAGTCAAGTGTAAGATGGATTGGCTGTTTCTTGAAAGAGCAGAGGAACTGAAAACTGCCAGGCTGGAGGCTGTAATCCTACACTGAGGGTTTATATGCTCCCTGCCCCTCTCAGCAATCTTTGCCTTTATTATTTAGACCAAAAGCTGCTGTTCCCTCTACCTATGGATTATTGACCTTTCTCCCATTTCAGTGTTGCTGTCATCCCAGGGCTGGGATTTGAGGAGATTGAGATCACAGAACTTTGTCCCAATTGTGACAATTAGGGAATTTGATGACTTCTCTTCCCACAAAGGTGAACAAAGTCTTAAAAGTCACTGATATTGTTTGCTATAAATGGTATCAAGGTAGTAATGATTAACTGGGTATAAGGTGGACAGATCAGGGACAGTCAATCAGTGTGGTTGAGAAGTAGATGAATAATGTAATGAGGAAGATGCTGTGGAGGCATGGGGCAATGAAAAGAGAACTTTGTGATATAAAACCTGAATTCAAATCTCTACTACCTCTTATCTTTATTTATTTTAATTGTTCCATTTTTTCATTATAAATGTATATTATTTTTAATTCAGGAAAAATTTATTCATTAATTTTTTTTTTTTTTTTTGCTTTTTGCTGAGGCAATTGGGGTTAAGTGACTTGCTCAGGGTCACACAGCTAGGAAGTGTCTGAGACCAGATTTGAACTCAGGTCCTCCTGACTTCAGGGCTGGTGCTCTATTCACTGCGCCACCTAGCTGCCCCTATTCATTAAATTTTTAAAAATGCACATTTCTTTATGAATCTTGGAAAAAATTAGTACAAAAGGGAAAAACCAGAAGAGGAAAAAAAACCAAGAAAAAGGAAAAAAAATGTGAACATAGCATGAATTGATTTACATTCAGTCTCCTTATATCTTTTTCTGGATACAGATGATATTTTCTATACAAAGTTTATTGGGATTGCTTTGGATCACTGAACCACTGAGAAGAACCAGGTCTTTCATAGTTAATCATCACACAATCTTGCTGTTACTGTGTATTGTGTACACTGTATTCTTAGTTCTACTTGTTTTAGTCAGCAACAGTTTGTGTAAATATTTCCAGGCCTTTCTAAAATCAGCTTGTTCATAATTTTTATAGAACAATAATATTGTTACTTTCATATATCACAACTTGTTTAGTCATTCCCCAGGTGATGGACATCTACCCATGTTCCATTTCTTTGCCACTATAAAAAGAACTGCTACAAACATCTTTGCACATGTGGGTCCCTTTGCCTCTTTTAAGATTTCCTTGGGATACTGACCCAGTAGAGACACTTCTGGATCAAAGGGTATAAACAATTTGATAGCCCTTTGGGCATAGTTCCAACTTGCTCTCTAGAATGGTTGAATATTTATTATCTTTATGAATTTGAGTTCCTCAGTTTCCATGTCATTAAAATGTGATTAAAATGGGAGACCTCCAAAGGCCATTCCAGCTCTATATATCTAATCTGTTGCTGACTTCTGTTGCTTTTTACCTTTATGATATGACTTTAACATGTACCTTCTTTCCTCTTACACTGATATTGTTCTGATATGGGCCCTCATCACCTCATGCTTGGATTATTGCAGGAACCTGTTGATAGGTTTCCCTGCCCAAATTTCTCCTCACTCTAGGCCACACACACACACACACACACACACACACACACAGAATTGAGCATAGAAATTTATCTTACCCAACAGGAAATAGGAGGGAAAGGGAATAAGAGAAATAAGTGAGGGAATCAATCATAAAAGCAAGGGCAGATTAAGGAGGCAGTGGTTAGAACATACTTTTCAGGATAAAGAAATAGAAGGATAAACTAAAGAAAATAGGATGGAGGGAAATATATGGTAATCATAATGGTGAATATGAATAGGATGAATTTACTTATAAAACAGAAGCAGATAGCAGAATGGATTAGAAACCAGAATTCAATAATATATTGTTTCCAAGAGACACACTTAAAATAGAAAGACACACAGAACATTAAAATAAGGAGAGAGAGCAAAATGGCTCAGTTGGGGTAGCAATCATGATCTCAGGCAAAGCAAAAGCAAAAACAACTGATTAAAAGAAATAATTAGAGAAACTATATTCCAATAAATGGTACCATAGACAATGAATTAATATCAAAAATGTTTACAAGTTTCTTTGATAAAGGTCTCTTTTTTCAAATATATAGAGAGCTGAGTCAAATTTATAAACTTAAAAGCCACTTTCTTATAAGTTGTCAAAAATTATATAACAGGCACTTTTCAGAAGATAGTAAAGTTCTTATTAGTCATGAAAAAATGCTCCAAATCGGAATGATTTGGAGAAATGCAAATTAAAACATCTCTGAGGTACCATCTATCAGAAATGACAAATGTGGAATAGAAAAGGAAAAATGGGTACACTAATGAACTATTAGTGGTATTGTGACCTAATCCAATTATTCTAGAGAACAATTTGAAACAATGCTCAAATGACTATAAAATTGTGCATAAATACCCTTTGTCCCAGCAATACCACTCTTAGATCTGTATCTTGAAGGAATTAGAAAAAAGGGAAAGGGTCTATATGTATGAAACTATTTATAGCAGCTCTTTTTGGGGTGGCAAAATTGGAAATTAAGAGGATACCCATGAATTGTGGAATGACTGAACAAATTGTGGTATATGATGTGATGGTGTACTAGGGTGATTTAAGAAATGATGAGGGAGATGGTTCCAGAAAAATATTAGAAGACCTATATGAGTTGCTGTAAAGGGAAGTGAGCAGAACCAAGACGTCCTTTTTCACAATGACAGCAATAGTGCAATCACAATTAACTGTGAAAGACTTAGTTATTTTGATAAATATCCAAGAAATATATAAATTCATGAAAAGTTCAAAGGACTCATGATGACAAATAGTGCCCTCCTCCAGAGAAAGAACTGATTAACCCAGTAAAAATCAAAGCATGATTTGCTCACTTCCTTTATTTCTCTTGTCTGTTTTACATGATACGACAACTAATATGGAAATATGTTTTGCATGATTTCACATATATAATTGGTATCATTTTGCTTGTCTTCTCAGTTTTTAGGGATAGATGGAAGGAAGAGAAAGAATTTGGAACTCAAAATTAAAAAGGAGACTATTAAAATTAATAATTAGATAGATAAACACAAATAAATAAAAAGAGATTTTTTTTACGGGGGGATAGAAGTACCAGCTCAATAGCTAGGTATGAGGAACTATGCTAGGTGCTAAGAATATAATTATGAAATAATGCAACATCCTTGCCTTAAAAAAGACATAATTGACTGGGGGATAAAAGATGTACCAGCTCTGCCTAGGTCCAAGAAATTAAAAAGGTCTTGGGAATATAAAAATTAAATAATGTAATATCCCTGCCCTTTTACCTGCTGGGGAGATAGAACACACAACAACTTGAATAAATTACTTAACTTGTAATATCCCTGTCTTCAAGAAACTTATACTGGGATGATAGAGCATGTAACAACTTGAATAATTTACTTAACTTCTAAGGATTTCATTATCCTCATCTGTAAGAGGAGGAAGTTGGATTAGATAGATGATTTCTAAGGTACTTCTATCTTTAAACTGATGATTCTTTGATCTCATGTGAAAAGACAAATAGCTAGATTGAGTCGTTGACTCTGGGGATTCCTACTTAAAGTTCAACTTTTGGAGTCAGGAGAGGAGATCTTTTGGTTTTATATTCAAAGACTGATGATACTCAGGTGAGAGAGGTCAGGAAAACATTTGTTTAGAATGTATTTTCTCTATTTTAGTATCGGGTCGGATGTATATTACAAGAGTTCATCCCTTGCATAATATAACCAAAGATACTTTATAGCTGGTCCCTGGATGCCAGAAAAATACAAGCTGTACAGGGCATGGTGATTTGTGGGGTTGAAAGTGGAAGGGGAACTGTTGACAAGTCAGCAGGTCTCCCTATCATTCTTGTCTCCTCCAAGCAGTGACATTTGATGAAAAGTCTATACTTTGGCACATTAGGGGGAAGTGCTGACATACTGATTTGGCCTGGTTGTATTTAGACTGTACTATTTGATGTCACTTTCTAATTTCCTAGTTTATTTATTGCTTTAGGTATGTACAAATGAGATAGCTCTCATACTCCCAACTGCCCCAGCTCCATTGCCTCTCCTGGATAAGGCCTTCTTATAACACTCACTGGCAATCAGAAGTCCTGTTCCTTTCATCAGCCACTGACTTCTTTTAAACATCCTGTCAGGGCTAATGCTTTCTCTCCTCTATTTCACAACTGCTGCGAAATCATGGTCTAACTTCTGAGTTTAATGTTCTTTTGTTCTCACCATCAATTGACCTAGCTTGTATTCTGGGATTTCAGGAGATCACATATAGAAAATTAGGAGAATCAGTAAGTATCCAGTCATATGATGCACATGACATTCTTGACCTGAGAAACTGACTTAGATAAATAATTTGACCTTAAGTTTATCTTTTTGGGATATATGCTCGCAATGGATATGTGCCATTTGGTAATAATGATAATTTAGTTCAGAACACCTTGGAACCTGAGAATTACAAATCTCTTTAGGAAAAATTACAGAATCTATGACTTGTTTTGGGAAAACAAAACCTTTTAAATATAATATCAAAATATAATAATAAATAATTTTCTCCAAGGAATACCTAAATGAAACCCCAAATGAAAATACATTGTTAGGCAATATTTAAAGACAGAGAATAAGCATTTTGTGTGTGTTCCTTTTTCACTTTAGAACTCACATTGAAGTGCCAGCTCTTGGCTTATTCAGAATAAATCTTGAAATTTTCTGGCATCTTTGGAATCGAAAGGGCTTAGTCTTAGAATATTCTATACTTCTGGGATATCTACAATAATGACAACAAAAATAATCTAGTGGCAGCAACCTGTTATCTCTGATAAACCACCAGCCTTCTGCTTGTTCCCAATAATAAATATGTTAAAGAATTAAAATCTCTCCAATACCCCTCATCTCTCTTACCCCAATACTCTTTTTTTGCCTTTTCTGCACCATGATTGTTTTCTAATAAGGACAGATACAATTGTGTTTGTCCTATAATTGCCCACTGGTTATATTATTTTCCACTGCTTCCAAGTTCTCAGTCTCATTGTTCCCTATAATATGCTGAAATTAATGTGGAATAGGCTGTGGTGCAAATATTACTGTGGCTTTTAACATTTCCTAGTCTAGGTATTTTTCCTGACAAAACTTTTAAAGGCATCAAACCTCTTCTCCCTTTATAAACATTTATATATAATCTCCGAATACCAAAGTATGGCAAATAGTGATTTAAAATTCAAAATACAAGTTTTATAACTTTATAGAATGTTAGATCTGGATGAGACCTTAAACATTATTTGGTCCTGCTCCTGGATGTTTTACAGATGAGGAAAATTACGCCCTGAAAGCTAAAGTGGCCAGTCCAATTCTAATGTCCCCAGAAATCCAGTCTTACATTTTTAAGTGTTTTGTAGGCATCTTCATTTGGATATACCACTAAAGCCTCAAACTCAAAATGTATGAAACTGAACTCATTGTTTCTTCTCCTAACCTTAAATTTCCCCCTTTTTTTCCTATTGACATCACTATATTCCCAGTCACTTAGATTCAAAGCTTTAATAATCTCTGTGTCATTGTTCTCTTTTCCAACAAATTGTTATATTTACTATCAATTCTCTGCTTTTGACTATAACTCAGGCTCTCATTACCTCTTTATATTATTATAATTACCACCTCACTGTTCTTTCTGCTTACAATTTGCACTTCACATTATTCGTTGAGTAATGCTTTGATGGGTTTTTTGGAACATAATACTTCTTGACTCCACAAGGTCTTTTGAAAAAGTACATCCTCATTCTGTCATTTAAGACCCTCTAAAATATGGTTCCTACATCCTTCTTAAGCTTTATCTTACTCTATTGTCCTTTGTGTTTTTTATATTATACCCCAAATTAGACTAGCCACTCTCCTATTCCATTTTCATGCCTTTGCCTACACCATCCCCTATAGCTAAAAAGCATACTTCTCTATTTCTTTTTTAGGCCTGGAGACACTTACATGAATTAATGCTAAGTGAAGTGAGTAGAACGAAGAGAACATTGTACATAGCAATAGCAAGATTATACGATGATCAATTCTGATGGTTGCGGCTCTTTTCAATAATAAGATGATTCAGGCCAGTTCCAATAGATTTGTGATGGAGAGAATCATCTACATCCAGTAAGAGGACTGTGGGGACTGAGTGTGGATCACAACCTAGCATTTTCACCTTTTTTATTGTTTGCTTGCTTTCTGTTTTCTTTCTCAGGTGTGCTTGTTTCTGTTTTCTTTCTCAGTTTTTTCCTTTTTGATCAGATTTTTCATGTGCAGCATAATTGTTTAAATAAGTATAGAATTGTACATTTTTAACATATATTGGATTACTTGCCATCTAGGAGAGGAATGAGGGAAGGAAGGCAGAAAAATTTGGAATGCAGGGTTTTGCAAGAGTGAGTATTGAAAACTATATATTTTGAAAACAAAAAGCTATTAAAAAAGAAATCCTCTTTCTTTAAGATACAATTCAGTTTGAATTTATTTCATGAAATTTTGCTTCTTTTTGATTCTGTGAAACTCTTAGTTGGAAGTCATCTGTCCCTCCCAAATTTATCATAGTACTTTATCTGAACCTCACTTTCCAATTTGACATATCTTATCTTAGGAAGGAAACTTACATTCTTGGGGAAAGGGTTGGATTTAAAATCAGGAGAGACCTGGGTTTCAGTCCTGCCCTTCATACTTACTAATCCTTGGGCCAGACATTTCATTTTTTTTGCCTCAGTTTATTACTTCATAAAATGATCATGTCAAGATTGAGAGATATTTGTTTTCCAGAGATAAGGCCCAGCAAACAAGTTGTACTCTGAGCTTGGTATAACAACAATCCTTTGCATTCAGCCTCTGGATGATCTCATGCTCTAGCAGAATCATATAATTATTGTATTTCTTTGACTAGCACTAAGCTCTCTGAGCTGAGAAGCACAGGACAAGTTTAGGTCAGTTCTGGTCATGATGCCCTATTATGAATCAAACTTTTCACATTATTGCTGTTATCCCTCATTGTCAGGGCTATAGCTCATTGTGTTTCCATTAATATAAGTACTGAGATCTCCACACTGCTTTGGGTCATATGTGTAGATCCCCTCCTTGCTTGCAAGTCATTTCCCTCATTTTTAAATAAAACTGTGTGATTTCCAGGTCTCCTTTCTGTAGTCTACCCTGTTTAATTCTGGTAATCCCCAGGCTAAAGTCTGGTTCAGTTGAGTTGACAGATATAATGAGTCACTGGAGTATATGGGATGTTAATGGAGACTAGCACATTGTTGATGACCTTTGAGAAAACAACTTCAGGAGAGAATGGAGGTTAGAGACCAGTTTACCAGGAGTGAGAAGTTAGTGGCTCCTGGGTAATTAGAGGCAGCAAATTCAAATGCTTTTCCCCACCTCCAAGATTTTAGGAATAAAAAGGAGTATAGAACAAAAGTTTGAAGAAATTTCAGGTTCAGAAGTTTCTTTTTTTCAAGGTAATGGAGACCTGAATGCGCATGTAGGTAATAGGGAAGGAATATTGAGATAAGGACACATAGAGAGAAAGAGGAAAAAACTGGATGAGTGATGGGGTAAACTCCCGGAGAAGATGAGGGGGGTTGGGATCAGAGGCACAAGGAGTGGGATTAGCCTTGGTCTGGAGAAAAACTGCTTCATCTTCTCAAACTAGAATCAAGACAGACAGAGAAGTAAAGAGGGTGGGAGGTGAGGGAGCCCAGATGGATGGTTTTAATCTTCTCAGTACAGTAGGAGGCCAGATCATTTGCTCAAGGAGAAAAGGGTGTGGATACAGATTTGGAACAGCTGCTGTGCAGTGTGATAGGGAGTCTATCCAAGATTAATTAATTACCTTGTTGCAGAGAGGACTTAGTTTTATCACAGAATTTCAGATTTGGAAGGTTCCTCAGAGGTCAGATATCCACACTTAAATAAAGATTCCTTCTATAACAGGGGTTTTCAACTTTATGAATTTTTTAAAAAATATTTTTTTCAATATTTTAGGGGCAGCTAATTGGTGTAGTGGGTAGAGCACCAGCCCTGAAATCAGGAGGACCTGAGTTGAAATCTGGCCTCAGACACTTAACACTTTCTAACTGTGTGACCCTGGGCAAGTCACTTATCCCCAATTACCTCAGCAAAAAAATTGATAATTCAATTTCAATATAATTTATTTTTGCAGACATAAGATGGCATAATTTTATTGTGTGCATTTACAAAAATGATTCTGAGAATGGGTATACCAGCTTCATTAGAAACTGCCTAAAGGGTCCAGGACATAAAATTGTGGTTAAACATTATTGCTCTACAACACATTTGATGAGTGACCAGCTAACTTTTGCTTAAAGACCTCAAGGGAGAGGAAATCCACTCCCTCCATCGTCAACAAGTCTCACTCTTAGCTCTGATTTTTAGGAAGTATATTTCTTACATCAAGATAATTATATATTTTTGCAACTTCAACTGGGACCACACAGAACAAACCTAATCACAGTATTCCTGAACTGGAATCAGGAAGACCAGTTAAAAATCTTTCCTCTGATGCTTAATAGCTATATGACCACAGACAAGTCAATTAACTTCTCTCAGTCTCAGTTTCCTCATTTGCAAAATGAACAGGTTAGACTTGATTACTTTTGAATTCTCTTATAGCCATAAACCTATGATCCTATCTTTCTTTTTATTATGACACTTCATCAGATATCTAAACATAACTATCATGATCCACCTGAGATTCCTCCTGGCTACACATACTTATTTATGTCAATTCATCCTGATATAGCATAAATTTGAAACCTTTATCTATCCTAATTGCCCCCCTTTCTAGACTCTACTCAGCTTATCTCTGTCCTTAAGATGCAGTGCTCAGAGGCAGAGCCAAGATGACAAAGAAAAGGCAGGAATTTGCCCAACCTCTTCCCCAAACTGCTCCAAATTCCTTTAAATGATGATTGTAAACAGGTTTTACAACATCAGAACACCAAAACAGATGAAGTAGAACATTTTCCAGGCAACTTAGAAGCTCAGCAGAATAGGTTTGTTAGGGTGGAAGTCCAGGAGGTAGCCCCAGCACTAGCCCAGTCTCTGGCCCCAGTCCCAGTCCTGGCCCCAGCATCAGGGAAGTGGAACCTATAAATCAGCAGCCATGCTGGAGGCTTCTGGATCTTTTGGTCCAAGGACACCAGAGAGGACTTGAAAGGTAAGTGGAGAGGGTCTGTGGCAATGGAATGGGGTATAGCATATAGTCCTACCACAGACAGTGCCAGCACAGCCCTGGTCCTGGTTTCAGCAAAGCAGGACTCTATTGTTTTAACATACTAGATATTACAGATACAGTTGGGCAGGGACACTCCTAACACTTTTAGGGCAGGAAAGAGTGTATGTGGTCAGGTCCCTAGAAGGATTTCTGAAAACAGCTGCACAAAATCCCTGAAGCCTGGGACAGTGCATCCTCCACCCTGGAAACAGTCCTACTTTATAAAAAGAGTTAAAAGCTGAGTAATAGGATAAGAAAATGAGCAGACAAGAGAAAAAAGTTTCTGACTGTTGAAAGTTACTATGGTGATGAGGAAAATCAAAATATGCAGTCAGACGATGGTAACAAAGTCAAAGCTCCTACATCCAAAGCCTCCCAAAAAAAAAAAAAAAGAATTGGGCTTAGGCCATCGAAGAGCTCAAAAGGGATTCTGAAAATAAAGTAAGAGAGACAGAAGAAAAGTAGGAAAAGATTTGGGAGTAATGCAAAGGAAATATAAAGAGCTTATGAGGATAACAATACCTTAAAAAGCAAAACTGGCCAATTGGGAAAGAAGGTACAAAAGTTCACCAAGGAAAATAATCCTTTAAAAATTAAAATTGAGCCAATAGAAGCTAATGAATTTATGAGAAATAAAAATACAATACAGCAAAACCAAAATAAAAAATGTGAAATATTTAATTGGAAAAACAACTGACTCAGAAAATAGATCCAGGAGAGATAATTTAAAAATTAAAAATACCTGAAAGTCATTATCAAAAAAGATCTTTGACATCATCTTTCAAGAAATCATAAAGGAAAACTTTAATAGAGGGTAAAATAGAAATTGACAAAATTCACTGATCACCTCTTGAAAAAGATCCCCAAATCAAAATTCCCAGGAATATTATATCCAAATTTCAGAACTTCCAGGTCAAAGAGAAAATATTGCAAGCATCCAAAAAGAAACAATTCAAGTATAACAGAGCCACAGTCAGGATAATACAAGATTTAGCAGCTTCTACATTAAAGGACCAGAGGGCTTGGAATATGATTTTCTGGAAAGCAATGGAGTTAGGATTAGAACCAAAAATCACCTACCTAGCAAAACTGTTATAATCTTTCAGAGTAAAAGATGGTCATACAATCAAGTAGAGGATTTTCAAGTATTCATGATAAAAAAAATTAGAGCTGAATGGAAAATTTGATTTTCAAATATAGGACTCTGGAAAAGCTTAAGGAGGTAATCAGGAAAGTGATATCATAAGGGACTTAATAAGGTTTATTTGTTTATATTCCTACATAGGAGGATGATACTTGTATCTTATTAAAACTTTCTCATTATTATGGCAGTCAGAGAGAGGGCCCAAGTGTGAGTTGAATATGAAGGTATATCTTTTTAAAATTATGAAATTAAGGGATGAGAGGAAGGTACTCAGAAAAATGAAAAAGGAGAAGTGGAATAGTACAGATTATCTGCCTTAAAAAAGTGGCAAGGAAAAGCTTTTACATGGAAGGGAAGAGGGGGAGGAAAGAGTGAGTGAGTGAACCCTACTCTGATCAAAATTGACTCAAAAAGGAAAGGATATATGTACTCAATATGGAGATAGAGATCTATCTTGCCTTAAAGGAAAATAGAAGAGGAATAGGATGTGGGAAGGGGGAAGAATGAAAAAAAAGAGGGCACATTGGGGGAGAGAGTGGTCAGTAGGAAAACACTTCTGAGAAGAAATAAGATGAAAAAAGAGAATACATGAGGGGGAATACAGTTAACAATAGTAATAGTAAAAAGAATTTTGAAGAAAGATTTTCTGATAAGATCTCATTTATTAAACATAGGGAGAACAGAGTCAATGTATGCAAAATAAGAGCCATGCCCCAATTGATAAATGATCAAAAAATATGATCTCTGCTCAAAGGGCTATAAATTCATACATATTCTTTGACATAACAACATCACTAATAGGCATGACTACCAAAAGAGATTTTAAAAAAAGAAAATGACCTATATATACAAAAAATATTCATAACAACTCCTCTTTTTCATGAAAATTAAGGGGATGCCCATAAATTGAGGCATAAATCTCTCACTCTCTTTCTTACTCTCTTTCTTACTCTCTTTCTCTCTCTTTCTCTCTCTCTCTCTCTCTCTCTCTCTCTCTCTCTCTCTCTCTCTTTCTCAAACTTCATTTATCTTGAGGGTTTTTATTTTCATGAGGATGGGAGATCTATGTTTTCTTTCACAACAAAACTGTTATGGAATATTTTGCATAACTTCACATGTGGTTTCTTAATTGAGAATGGGGGTAAGGAAGATAACTTAGAACTCAAAAAATTTTAAAACAAATGTTAAAAAATGTTTTTAATGTAAACTGGGGAAATTAAATAAATAAATAAAATGCCAAAAAAATATGTAGTGTCCAGCATTGAACATTCCAAATATGAATGGTTTTCCCAAGTCATAGTCTACTACATTATCATCTCCTTTTCCCCAAATTCTTTGTCTCTCTTTATGTGTCCTAAAATGAATCACCTTTCATATTTATCCTATCATGCCATTGACTCATGTTAAACTTGCAGTCCACTGGAAGCCTCCATATCTTTTCTTTAGATAAGATTAAGTAGCTTGAATTTGTAGTTCAGGAAGAAAAAGAGAAAAAAGAGACTGGAGGAGGACTGTTGTTGGTCCTTCATTCTTGAAGGACAATATAACATCTATATCAACTTGCAAGTAAATTAGATTTAAATGAGGTGTGCAGAGTCCTCTATCTCACTCTCTGGCAGGGGAATTAAGGACTGGTTAAACATTCATAGTTCAAAGACAAGGCAGAAAAGGATTCAAGGTTGGAATACTTCACTTGCTTATCATGAAGATGCATCTCCCGTGTCCACATAGCATGGAAGTGAGAGATTATAACAATCATTTACTCTAGTTTACTCAAAAAGAGATACTGTAGCTTGATATCCTCTTTTGCTTTCTGTGGATAGGAAACCATGTACTGTTCACTAACAGCCAGCTAGCTAACTATAGTGATAAGAGAAAAAAGTGAGACCAGAAGGAAGTAATAGAGTAGGAGAAAAATGAGGGATCAGAGATTAAAGTAAAGTTCAAGATGAGATTCAGGAGGATTAAAACAGTGGAAGAAGAACAAAGAACAGAAGATTGCCACCATCAAGGGAATTTCTTTAAATTTAATTTCTTGGCATTGGAGCATTGATAGTTTTAATTAGCAAATAACTTAAGATATATGGAGAAACAAAATCCTCATCATACAGTTTAAACTAGAAATCCTTCTATCAGGGAATTAGTAATAGTTAACCCTACTTAATAACTCAGTTTAAGATATACACAGAAACAAGAACTCTATGCTGATTCCAAGGTTTAGTTTAGAAAACCTATCAGAGAACTGGGTAAAAGTAATCACAAAAGAAATTACTCATTTCCAATTTCTGGAAAATTATCTTGGACTGTCATTCTCTGTCTGCTAGATGTTTAAAAACTGTAGATCATCTCCAAAAACCCTAAAACTCAAACCTGATAGCAGCCTTGTCCATTGTGATGGCTATTTGAATTAAATAGTCAGTTATTGTAATGAGGAAAGAGGACTGATGAGAGGGGAGGGAGGTACCCAGGAGGCTTTGGACAGACTGATTGCCAAACAGTAATTGCCAAATCAATGTTTACTCTTTTACTTGGCATTTTCTCAGCATCCAGAGTATTCCATAATAATTTGTAGGCTATTGGTAAAAGAAACCTCAACTCTTCCTTTAACTTGCTTTTCTTCTACTCCCCACCAGCTGGGACTTTTCTTATATTTTTTGGACATCTCTTTTCCCAGTAGATGTATGTATAATTCTCTACTGGACCAGCAATGCCCTTTCCCCTCCTTCATGATACAATACAATTTTGGGTAGGACATTCATAATTCTGAGAAATATAGACCTATCTCAGGCATTTAACTAGTTATATTATGTTGGGCAAATCACCTAATCTTGAAGAACTTTATCTTTTTCATGTGTATAAGGGTGTTGTTAATAATACTAATTCATAATTAATAAGTTTTTTAGAGCAGCATTTGTCAAACCTTCAATGCTACATAAACATGAATCATTATTATTGTTATTAAATTTTGAGGGAGTGCAAAGAACATAGATAAAAACACAATTCAGCAAACATTTATGATTAACTACTTATATGCAAGGAACAGAGTAAGTGCTTAATAAAACTAACATTATCTGTTATATGAATGTCATGGTTTTGTCTGATCAGTTGTCAGAATTTCTGGGGCCTGTTCCTGTAACAGGAACCTAGGAGAAGAGAAAGGTCCTATAGTTAAGGAATCAATCTGAAGTGCTCTACCCTTTTCTCTTTCTTTTTAAGCTCCAGCAGTTACCTGGCAAATTGTTGGATTTTATATTTTTATCTAATAGTTACAACCAATAGTAGATTCAGGCTGTTTACATTCACCCAGAACACAGGTTCAGAGTACAGCACTTATATTAGAGTAATAGAATTGTTGTAAAATCAAGAACCATTTTGTATACATGTATGTGTGTGTGTGTTTATACACACTCCCTGTCCTCCACGTATATGTATATATGTATGTATGTATGTGTAGACACACATGCACAGAGACACATAACTTAATGGTAACATTCCAATCACTTTCTAGCTCTTTGGACATGGAGTCTGTTTTCTTCATCCCTAGTCTCTGGAAGTTAATGGAGAACCAACTGTTAAGTTCATTTTCTTTCTATATATAATATATAAGTGGTATATAATTTATACCAAGATCTGATCAATGCTTTCATATCTCTATAGGGATCCCTGAACGGCAGACTTGGAAAAAGTGAACATTTCTTGCCCTGGCAATTGTCTCTTTCTTTCAATCTCCTTTCTCCTTGAAATATATTTTTGGTTTTTTGCTATATTCTAGATCCATGACAGCCACTCTC
Source organism: Myrmecobius fasciatus (assembly GCA_023553655.1). Classification (NCBI taxonomy): domain Eukaryota; kingdom Metazoa; phylum Chordata; class Mammalia; order Dasyuromorphia; family Myrmecobiidae; genus Myrmecobius; species Myrmecobius fasciatus. The sequence goes on from JAJPUD010000346.1 coordinate 465,944, forward strand.
CATTAAGGAGTAGCTTTCTGGGTTCAAAAGCATCATGAGACATGTAGTTTTGTTCAATTCCCCCAAGAAGTATTTTCCTAAAGTGCGGTCATATGGAGACTCTCTGAGCAGGCTCTATATAGCTAAAACTCTTCTGATCCATTATTATAATTTTAAAAATAAGCTAAAATACCATTATAATTTTGATACAAGTTTTCTGAGCTTGATTCCATGTTCTGTTCACTGTATCATGCTTCTGTCCACTCATTCTCTAATAAGAATATATCTGTTCTAAGGACAAAGAGGTCACCAGCATTGGTAGCTGGTAGCAACAGCAGAATTGTATATGTGTCTTTCTATTTCACCTTTAATTTGTTTACTCATGTGAATATTAAAAAAGAAGTAAAAACTGGAAGGGAAGAAAGAAAGGAAGAAGAGAGTCAAGGAAGGAAAGAAGGAAAAGAGAAAGATAGAAGGAAGAAGAAAAAGGGAAAAAGAAAGGAAGGAACGGAGGAGAGAGAGAGAGAGAGAGAGAGAGAGAGAGAGAGAGAGAG